>PVJO010016357.1:0-42181 GCA_004026905.1 Hystrix cristata
CCAAATTCTCTGAGACTTGAATCCATATGTCTAAATGTCTGCTTCATTTACACTCTTCCCAGCCATTCTTCTCCAAGTCTGCGTTGTTTCCACACATGGTACCACTGCGTTCACGGGAGATCAAGAAAAAAATCTGATGGTCATGTCGATTTATTTCTTTCTTTTTCTTCTCAGCTCTGATCATCCGAAGCGCCTCTCCTGTCTACCCCTACTCGCGTAACTCACTGTGTCCTCTGCTGCCAACTAGACCAAGCCACAGTACCAGTAGCTTCTGTTTGCTTTCTTCTCTCTCGGTCTCATAAACCTTCACCTAGCATTTAAAACAAAATTCCCACAAGAGTCACAGTAAGATTTTAAAATCGTAAGTCGGGTTGTGTCATTTGCCTGGTCATCACTCTCCACTGGCCACTCATTTTACTTAGAAAGTCTGTGACTGCCATCATGGCCCAGATGTCACCCCTTCTCTGACTTAACCTTCTTCTGCTCCCCGTCTTGCACTGGGTGCCAGCCTCACTACCAGCCTTCTGTCTATTCCCACAGCATGTTGAGCTCATTTGTGCCTCAGGACCTTCACAGCTTGTCCGGACCCCTCGTCTTGTAGATCTCGGTTGCGCCAGTTAGTCTTGGGGCAGGCAGCACTCACACCTGGGGTGGGGCATCCTCAATTGCAGCGTCACACACTGTACACTCAGTCACCTCTGAAAAGCCCACCTATGACCGCGTGAGGCTTTGGGGACATCCAGACACGAGCCCTAACATCACCGAAAGTCAATTTTATTACCACCACTTTCGTTCTCTGCTCTGTGATCCTGTTTAATTCCTTCATAGTTGTAATATGGTCTAAAATGATCTAGCTGTTTATTTACATCAAGCTTATTGAAATGTAATTTACATAAACTCAAATTCACACATTACAAGATGTATCTAGCTTGATGAGATTGAACAAATTCATCTGACTGGCTATACCCACAAGCACGAAGTGGAGTATTTTCATCACTCCAGAACCGTCAAGATTCGTGTTTTTCCATGAATATCCAGTTTTTCTAGCATTATTTTTGAAAACATTATTCTTTTTTCCCATTGAGTTCTTTGGCACCTTTACTGAAACCTATTCATAGTATGTATGTGAGTCTGTTTCTGGGCACCCGGGTCTGTTTCCTTGATGTGTATGTTTATTATTATGCCAGCTCCATACTCTGTTGTTTGTTTATTTTTACTTCTGTATTATCTGTATCCCCTACTACAATTCAAATTATCTGAGAGCTGAGACTTCATCTGCTTTGCTCATCATTTAATTTTCTAGCATCGAAAAAGTCGCCTCGCTAACAGACTGAGTGTGGTGATGAATACAAAGGAAACAAAAATATATATCCGAAATATCAAGGAAGCAAAATAAGCTTCCTTAAAATCAGAGCAGAAAGAACATTTTATTCCACAGCATAAAACTTGCTCCAAATTCTTCCGAAATATCTTTCTCTTAAAGACAAACTCCTGGCAGCAACTTCTGGACATCGCTCATGTTCTCTTTTTCTTTCTGTCTCCCTTACTCCTTTTTCTCATTTTTCTCTTCTCCTTCTCCCCTGTTTAGTCACAGGAAAGATGGGGCTCTTAGTGGACCTTCAGTCTCTACCTTATTTCTATTTCTAATCACAGCCAGCAGAGCAAATGTAAATAGCGGCAAAACGAGACATCAGTGTGTGCTCTTTTTCAAAGATGGGAGGGTGGGATGGGAGGAAGGAAATACTACTCATGCTTCTGTTGTTTTTCTTTTATCTCTTTTGCAAATGAGAAGTTACAAGTCCAAGTCAGGAGTAGAGCTGGGAGGACAGGGAAACAGGAGTGTGTGAATGGGTGGTGAAGAGCTGGGTACTAAAAGGAGATGGAGTCCAGAGATAGTGAGACCTTGTTCCTCACCTCGGCGATCCCAAGGAAGAGGTTGGAAATCGACATATGAAACACATTCTCTATTATTTGCTTCTTTTTGAATATATGATTCTCTTTGCTCATGACTTGGGAGTTCACCATGAGGGGTGAAAAAAATAATAACTCACATTTATAGTATTGAGATATATATATACACACACTATATTTCAGTAGTGCTTCATGACAGAACCTCCAACTACCCACTGAGTCTCCCCGGTTGTCTTGTGCAAGTCTCAGAAGTTGCCTCGCTCATTGGTTTCACAGACCTGTTGTCGTGTTATATAATCTCTCGTTTCTGTCTTTTTCTAACAGCTCCGCCTTTTTTAGGTGATGTCAGTTGCCTTTGAATCTCTTTGAAAGAGCCTGGCCACTGCTGGTACCATCACCATACTACCATTTTCCGCGGCAGCTGCTGAGTAGTGCTGTGCCAGTGCCACAACCCGAAGCCGTTTCCGCTTTGCCAGAGAAGCACTGCTGTGCCTCCGACATCGCTCCCTCGGAGCAGTGTGATCAGTCTGCATTTTCTGCTGGCAGCATTCTCTGCCCTGTGGGCTGCTCTCCTGCAGATGAGTCCTGAGACAGAGGGACCTAGACTAGCGGCTTCCTAAGCAAACAGCTGCATGTGTTTGACTTGCAGATTTCTCTCTCCAGACAGGACTCTGACTCAGAATGTGTTTTTATTGTTGCTTTGGTTTTTTTGTTTTTGTTCTTTAAGATCCTTATTGGGAGAATAAGCTAAGGCCAGACGATGTCTTGTACTAGTCTCCCTTTTCGAATGCGTGTACTGTGAATGGACCACACAGACATAACTAAGTCTCTCTTTCCTGCGGGAGGGTTCTCTGCCAGGAAACGCCAGCACCAAGGGCTTGCATGCTCTCCTCTCCACGGTCATCTACCCCAGCTCGTATGGCACTAAACTTTCCAAAGCTGCATGTAATTTTCATTCTGCCATGTGGGATCAGTTACTACCAATTCATTCATCCCCTTTATTTTCTTGTAAAGTACTGAGTTAAAGGGTGATGTATGGTATTGTTTTCGGTGGGTACTTGGCTCAGACAGACCCCCATTGCAAACTGTAGACAATATTCTGATCATGCTGGGTAAATAGAACCTACTAAGGAAAGATGTTGCTAGCTTTTCTTCCCTGGCTTTCTCCTTCTTTGCCTTCCTCCCTGTATTTTTCTTCTCTGAATAAGGAGCTTGTTAAAGGCAGAGTTCCACATTAGCCCTGTCAGCTATATGAATGGGTAACATGGCTGCCTCAATATGGAGTCATCTACCACCCTGTGAGTTGCTATTTCCTTGGCTGGTGATGGAGAACTCCCATATGCTAGAACCTATGGTCATCACTATTGTCTTGAAGATGCTAAAAGAGGGCCTGTTTCTTCTGAGATTGAACTTCACCCTCTATGATGTTTCCCAATCTTTTGTTCATTACCAGGCTCCCTCTCCTGTCCACTCAACTCCCCAAGGAAATGTTTTGTTTTGTTTTTCCCTAATCCTCTCCCTCCTCCCCTGTGAAATTTTAATAACATAGGGATGCTACATATCTATTATTAACTGTGGCCCATTAACCATTGTAATAAATGAGATTTTATTTTTCTACACATTCCCTTCCATCGGGCAGTGGGAAGCCACAATGATCCCATAGAGAATGTTTGCCCTATGAAAAGAAAGTTTTGAGAATAATGAATTTTTTTTCTATTCTTTTTTTGGGGGAAGCAGTTTGATTTAATATATAAATTAAAGATATAGAGGCAGAGATACGGGGATCCTGATTTTTCCTTTAACATCTATGTCCGTGTTGGCGAGCCTGTTAGAGGTTTCAGTGTTACAAACAGCCCACTCTGGCACACGTGCCGTAGGTTCGCCATCACTGATCTATGTGATCTTGGAAAATCCCCTCTGAGCCTAATTCCATAAGCAGTAAAATATAAGAAAGTATACTTTGTTCATGAAGCTGCTTGGGGATTCCATTTTAAACCATCGTATAAGTTCTAAGCACAGTGGCACTCTGGTAAGTTTAATTCTTCATAGTTATTTTAGGTTATATTGGTCAAGCCCTCAATTTCTGGATACCAGTTTATCTTCTTGGAAGAGTATTCTTTCTGGATTATTTCATACACTGTCCTATTTTTATCTTCATAAAATGTTAAGACCTAATCTAGACATTTTTCAAGCAGGTTCCATTTCCTCCAGAAAGGAAAACAGCTAATGTTTATAGTTCACAGAGCCGGGATCACTTCAGGTAGGAAGCTAAACAGAACATATACTCTGTAGATTAAGGGAACCGTTCCAAAGGTATTTCTATTGTCTGAGTCTGAAGCCAAACAATAACATTTTGAACCTCAGCTAAAAGTTTTGGATTCTTCTCAGTAAAATGTATTCTTAAGGCAGCTCTTGACTATCAGGGCTTCAGAGTATGTTTTTAAAATATTAATTCTTGTACTCAACTTTCATATCCAGGCTGATGGCTCTAGCATCTTCTGGGAATTTGTTAGAGGTACAGATTCTTGTTAGTGCAACCATTATAGAGAATTGTGTGGAAATTCCTCAAAAAGCTAAAAGTAGCACTCCTATATGATCCAGCTATCAACAAAGGAAACGAAATCCACATATCAAAAAGATTCCCCTGTTTATTGCAGCACGAGACACTATTGACAAGAGCCTGAATATGGAATCAACCTAAATGCATTTACCAGATGAATGCATGAATAAAATGTATGTGTGTATATATATATATACATATATATGGAATACTATTTGACCATAAAAATCCTTGAAATCCATCGTTTGTGGTCGTCCATAGAAGGACCTGGAGGACATTATGTTAAGTGACATAAATCAAGAACAGAAAGACAAGTACTGCATAATCTCATGCACATAGAATATAAAAAGTTGATATTACAGAAATTGAAAGCAGAATGGCAGTCATCAGAGGTGTTGGGGTTGGTGGGGAAGAGGTCAGTCGGTGGGTACAAAGTTATCATTTGATAGAAGGCGTAAACTCTCGTGGTCTGTGGCACAGGGTGAATAAAATTAACAATAACATACTATATATCTTAAAAATAATTAGAAGACAAGAATTTGAATGTAGTCATCAAAAAGAAATGATAAAATTTTAAGGTGGTAGATACGTTAATTATCCTGTTGATCTCTATCACTGCATGAATCAAATACACTGCACTTCAATACACTGTATCTCATAAAATATGTACGAAAACACGTTGATCAAAAAATAAAATCAGGGAAAAAAAGGGAAAGAAAAGAAGTACAGAATCTTAAACCACAACCAAGAACAACTAAATCAGGATCTTAATTTTAATAAGATTTTTAGATGATCCGTAAACCCAGTAAAGTTTGAAAAGCACTTTGCAGAATCACTTTTCTTCCTCTAGTTCTATCCAATGATATTTTAATAACTCATACCTAGCACTATTTCGAAATGGTGTTATTGCCTATTAATAGCTATTAAGACTAATAAGTAAATGCTATATCCAGCCTTCTTCAATAAACATAGTGTCATACACTGACCACACCTCCAGTAAACTTCAGTATGTTTATGGCTTATCCAGGCTTGCCAAAATACAATTTTAGGACACTACTGTTGGAGAATGAGATTCAGCAGATCTGAGAGAATGTCCGAGAATTTGAATTTTCTATAATCATATACGTTTTTTTGATTTAATGCAAAAAACCAAAATTGGTCCTTGCACCATAGTTTATGAAAAACATTATTACACTATAGCATTAAAATCCTGATAGAAATTTCTCATCATGACGGAGGTACACATTAGGTGTGTAGTGAGCCCAAGCAACATACACAAAGCCAACCTTTTGGAATGTTTCCTGCTCTCACTTTGATGTTTCTGCACCTGATATAACCGTGCTCTGGAAAAGAACATGTGGGATTAGCTAAGGCTGCAAGAAAACACATTGCAGCACTCACCAATGAAGGGAAGCAATTTTTATCATTGATTCCTTCTTTAAGATAGAAGCACTGCAAAGACCACTAAATTTATTATAATACAGCATTTGTAATTTCTTTTATAAGTCTGAGGAAGGGTAGAGGGGAGAATAAAAATTAGATGCAGCCAAGAGTGGTGGCTAGTGGCTATAATTCCAGCACTCTAGGAGATTGAGGCAGGAGGATTAAAGTTCCAGCCCAGCCTGGGCAATTTAGCAAGTTATCAAGACTCTGTCTCAATTTAAAAAAAAAAAAAAAAAAGGAAGAGCTGGGAATTTATCTCAATGTGAAGGCTCTGAGTTCATTCTCCAGCAGTGAAGAGAAAACAGATATGCTTAGGATTTTTTGGGGGGAGTGGGTATGCTCAGGATTGAACTCAGGGCCTTGTGCTTGTTAGGCAAGTACTCTACCACCAAGCTAAATCCCCAGCCTCTCAGAAATCAGATACATTCTGATGCTTGAGGAGAAGTCTTATTACCATGTATACTATTTTGTACATGTTAGGCAGAAAAGGATTAATTTTCAGCCACAGAATTTTGTTTGTTTCCTCCACTAGCATGAAAGTATCAGATAAAACACATTCGAAGACTTTCAGAAATCGATGAACAAAGCAGAAAACACTTTACTAGTACTATGTACATTTTTAAAGATAGCAGATAGTCTTTCTCATCTTGCCTGAGAAACATGCTGAATAATCATCACCTTATGTAAAGTCTCCTTCAGAAATACTAAGTGTAATTAGGAGCAGCTCTTACTTTAAAACGGAAATAGCACAATAGTAACAGATTGGTGGCACGGTTTACATGACAGGATTGGCTAACCCTCTAGGTAGTCAACATCACACAAAGGACTTTTATGTGCAGGGACAGGACCCATTAGGTAAGAGAATTCCGTCATTGGGGAAGTTTGATGTTGAAGCATGTTGGCCTTTCCTTTGGGGGGCAGATAATGGAAATCCCACTTGAAATATTAGATAGAGCTACCCGTGGAAATTCTTAGCTAATAGGAGCTCCTTAAGCACTCCATCATTAGAAATTATGGAAATAAAAATGATCTTTGCATGTCTGTCTGTTTCTACATATAGCCCTACTTCCCTACCTACCTATCAGAAGGAATTGAAGATAACGCAAAGATTCCTTCTCTATTGCAATCTAATTTGATTTATAAGACCGTATGTGAGCATTTCTGGAAGCTATTTTGCAGGCAATATGCTAGCAAATAATGACTGTACGACACTCGCGCAGAAACTAGTGTAGAACAGAGTCAGAAAAGCTAGGTGTCATGAAGAAGCAGATGGACTATTTAAGGACTATAAACAAAAGAGACTATAAGCCCCAAAAAGGAGTTTTAGCATTAGCTGTTCACAGGAAGCAACCTTGCTTACCTTTCCTATAGAAAGGTGGTTATAAAAAATGAGATTACTTGCAGTACATTCAAGGGTCAATAGTTGTTTTCCCCAATTGGTAAAAAATCACTGAGTCTTGGAGAAGGGATGAGATTGACACTGCCCTAAGGGCAACCTTGTTAAAAATTTTGGATCATTTTTAAAGAAACGGGCCTTACTCTGGCTAAACAGAGAGACAGTGTTTTCTCTTTTATTTTCCAAGGCACATGTTTTCCCTTGTCTAAAGCTGGTCCCACCCAGAACAATTACTCTTGAGTTTTCAAAACCTTATGACTTAACATCTTCCAAACAACTCCTTATGGCATCAGTGATATTTACACCAAAACGAATGGTAGGGAACTTAGGAACGAGCTCTTTCAGGGCTCCTTGGATGTCCTTACATGATGGTCATCAGAGATTTCTAATGGCCAGTGGATCTGGGCTGACGCTGCTTTATGCACACTGTGGGGCTGGGAGGCCTGTATTGGCTCACCAGTCATAAATGTGAACCTTGCTGGATCAATGCAGAAGATGAAGCAAACATTTTTCTAAACAGATGGGTAAGGTCTATAGCTAAGGGAACATATATAAGGGAATTTAAAGTTCGAGTTTTAGTCAGATTGCATTTAGTTTGTTTAGAAGGTTCTTAAAGTGATCTACTGGGTGGACTTAAAAATAGAAGTAAGATAAGTGGGTAATATTAAAAAAGAAATGGAGCAGTGAGTGGAGATTGATAGAGAAATGTAGGACACTCTACTAACTGTGTATAATACAAAGTAGCTCTGTAAAGGTACATAGAGTTTTTCCTACAGCTTTGGGCATTCTTCCAGCATCAGAGCTCTTTGAATTTTAAGAAAGAGGATTGTTTAAGAATAAGATTGGTAATGCAGCCTCTGGGAAATAACACCTTACTTTTAAAGCAGGAGGTAGGATGGCTCTGGAATATCCATCTGTATTTAGCCATCAGTATGCTGTAGTGGGGATTTTAAAACAGACACATGCAGAATTGTCAGTGTTCCATCCTGTGAGATTGTGATTAAACAGTTTTGAGAGAGAAAAGAGAAGACAACCACAGACCAATATAAATAACCAAAACTGTAGATGTGTCCATGGCCTTTAAAGAAATCAAAAATGGAAAAAAAAAAGTTACAAAATAGAGAACGTTGCAAGGCTGCACAGCTCTGTTAGAATATGCAAATACTGTTAATTTCCTGGAACATAGTGCAATACAGAAATATTACCTGCCTTGATTTCAATATGACATTATTCACTTCAATTAATTGTTGGCTTTCTGGGGGAGGGTCTGCTGTAGAGGTTGGCACATTGTCACATCAGTCCTCAACAAACTCTGGCCATTGAAGAAAATAGAGGGAAATCCCATTAAAATTAGGAACAAGGCAAAGCTCCAGCGCGTTTTCATAGAAAGGGAATGAGGGGCATAGGCCCTGTCAGTGACAACCATTCTAGCAAGACAGGAAGTGTATTGTTTCACTTTTCTGTATTCGCGGTTCCTATGTAGTACAATTCATGGCCTGTAGTTTTGGGAAATAATGCATATGGGTGCCCTAAAATGGATCTCCTTAATTATTTCTTGTTAAGGCAAAGCTGAAATCTTAGTGTAATACCCTTTAAAATGTTCTGTTACCCTCCCACATTGCTTCCTCAGCCCCCAAAACATAATTAAGATTAAAAAAATAGAAATGAAAGAAAAAGGAAAGTAAGTTGGAGTAGCAAGTATAAAGGGAAACTTCAAATAAATTTCAAAGTAGAAAAAAGCCGTATGACTAATAAAGGACCATTGTATACCCGATTAAATCTGATATTTAAAATTGGAAGAATGGGTTAAATTGGAGCAACCATGTTTGGCGGAAAGAATGTATCTGCATTCAGAAAGCAGGCTGTCATCCCCTGCTGCGGTAGTTCCTGTAAGTCTAAATTTCCATCTTTTCCCTTTGTACTTTTCCATTACACACAGCACATTATAGCCAGATCAGTGGGGCAGCTGAAAGAGCAGAATTTATATTTCAAAATGAAAGTTGATAGTTAATAGCCTAGTACCAGAACAAGCCACAGTCCTGGTGGAGAATCCCAGCTTTTACGTAGATCGTCTAAATCTGAAAGTGACCCTCCCAGGCCTGATGATTTCCTCAGTAATCCCAGATGGCCTGTGCTACGTGAGGCCCAGTAAATCACCACAAACTGCAAGCTGCTGCTGGGAACAAGAAGCGAGGACATTGCTTTCTCCGCGACAGTCTGGGAGGCACTGAGCACAATTTAGCTTGCAGCACTATTCCATGCATGGAGCTGTCAGATACAGTTTAATTACCTTTTCCTCTTATTGACATTCTGAAACCAAATCCATGTTTTACAATTAAATATTTACCTTACCGGAGATAATTTGTGTTTTCTTGCACAATGGAGGGTGCATGGATGAGAAATGTAATAGTAAAGGGTGACACTCCTTGTAATGGCAATAGCTTATGGTTATTAGGTGCTCTCTGAGAGTGAGGCATTAGGTTAAGCCCCTTTCATGCAGCATGCCATTTAATCCTAACAAAATTCTAATGAGTTAAATACCATCATAATCCTCTTGTTAATGAAAAAGAAACTGAGGTTTTAAAGGTTAAATAACTTGCTCAAGTAGCGGAGCTGAAACTTGAACTCAAACTTATCTGATGCTAAATGCCATGCTTTCTACCACGTATGTTTGCTTCCTTCAAAATATAATGAGGCAAGAGAAACCTGAAGTTTGTTACTAGGGTATGTCTGGGTAATACTTTAATATCTTGCATTAATATAACTTGCCCCTTCTAGAGTTCAGTGGAACTGAGATTTATCTTGCAGAATCCCTTCTGTTCCCATAAGAAAAGGAGGAGATTAGAGGGATGAATATTCTTCAAAGGTAAATGATTGTCCTCTGTGCCTCTCACTGTCTGACCTGTCTCTCCAGGCACAAGTCAAATGCCATCTTCCTTAAGTAAACTTTTTCAGAACTATGTTCCTTACTAAGCAGTACTAAGCACTCTTTTCCATGATGTCCCTGTCGCACTTACTGTAGTGTTTCCTCTTCACCTCTGTGCCTCTCTACAGACTTCTTGGGGGACCATGTATATGTCTTATTTGTAACTTTATTGTCAAAAGGCTGTGACAGGTTGCAAAGAGATTATGGAATTGGATTCAATCCTATTTAGAACATTCTGCCTCTATTTTATGGATTTGTTTTTTATGCTATTTTAAAGTGGCAGAGAAATGAGAGGAGGGAACAAAGACCAAGTTAATTGATCATTTGTGTAACCTGAGTGCTGGCCAGGTGTTTACACAGGTGAGTCATTTGTCCCATGGCTGCCAGGGAAGAGTTCGTCACCTGATTCTGTTTAGATTCATCAAAGTAGGTTGGAGAAGTATCACAGAGCATGTGCTATGACAGTGGCCCTGTACAATCATCCTTTTCATTTGCCAGCACAAAGTCAAACAGGCATTCAGTAAACATCATTTGTGTATTGAACACTACTAAGCTGAATAAAAACTGAAGAGCCAGGTGGTTCTTACTCAAGGGAAATTACACAGATGAAGGTGAGGTCAAAAGTCTCTGCTTTCAGGAGATAGATCTTTTGCAAATGAGAAGGGACCAAGAGATTGAGTGAGTGGGGAGAGAGGAGAGGAGAAGATGTATAAAACAGTTAGGATGTGCTATGTACACATAGCAACTGCCTATGATGAATGTAATCATTATGTACTGGAAACATGTATTAATGAAAAATAAACATTTGGAAAAAGTTTCTGTTTCCAAAAACTCATGAGAAAACATGCAGAACTTTGCTTCAACCTAGATTTAGTGTTTGTTTGACTTATCACACGAGCAATTTATTTTTTCTTTTTTCTTTTTTTTTTTTTTTTTTGGTGCTGGGGATCAAACTCAGGGTCTTACGCTTGCTAGACAAGCACTCTAACCACTGAGCTAAATCTCCAGGCACAAAGCAGTTTTTATGTATACAACACCTGACAGTTTACAAAGCACTTTCACACTCATTTATTGTTTCATTTTGCTTTCAAGATAGGTCACCAACCAGCATCCTGTGGATGTTGAAGACCACACACTTTGTTGGTTCTTGGATCCAGTTTGTGGAAATTAGAGGCAACCAGTGGAAAGTCATGCTAATTTAAGACCACGCTGATGGCATGAAGAAAAGGCTACTCTTTAGTTATAGCCATTAAAAGCAGCATTTCCTAGGCTAGCCTTCTATATTGTTATAAATCAGTCCCCTGTTCCATTTTTAGCTCTTAGCCTAAGGGGAAAAATAAACCATCTCCTGCTTTAAAAAACACTGACCTTGAAATCATGAAAATTCTTTCCTGTGAGATCACAGAGCGTGTGCCGTGTCAGTGGTCCAGTACGTCACGACTTCTCATTGTGACGCTGTCTTCCTACTGGCATGGTGCACCTCAGGCCATTCCTGCACGGTATTGTTACCAACTGTCATCAGTAAAGTCAAGAAAGTATGGAGGAAGATTTTATGGTGCTTATTGTTTTGTTTTTTAAAAAGCAGAAGGCAAGTAACTTTGACAAGCAGAAAAAAGTGTTTGCATACAAATTGCAGAAATGTTTACATGCATTTTTTTTTCTTTCATAAAAGTATCCAAATAAGTTTTCTTCTGATGGATAAAAGTTGGTTGTATCCGAGTGACTGACATATGGCTTCAGGGGTGGGGTAAGTAAATTTTATGAGGGCCCAGAGGAATGATAGGAGATGAATGGTTGCCTCCTTGGGGTGGGCTGTGTCAGCCTCCTCCTGAGAAACAGGCATGCTGGAGCTCGTTGAGCACAAACAGTAAATGAACTCCCCAGCAAGATGGATCCAGACTTTCATGCACCCCTCCAGTACTATTGTTAGTGCCACCATATTCTACCTCGTAATTATGCTTTCTTACACATAAGGTGGGCTTCATATCTGGTCATCTCCCTGCTGAAATGAGAATTGATTCACCAAAACTTGCGGAAAAAAATCCAGAAAGTTAAGGCATGTGTTTGCCCATCAGTGAATGTTTTCCACCAAAAGGAAAATTTTCATCATGAAATTAGCACGAAAATATATTCCCCAGCATGCAAGGCCTAGCAAAGATGCAGCAATATTGACAAAGAAAAGTTCATTCATCCTCTTTCATTAAAAGCCTAACAGCTCAAACAGCTAAAAGTGACCATTCAGGCATGTGGTGTGTTTTCTCCTTCTAAAACCAACTTAGAGAAATGCTGCCCGTTAGATAGGTGATTGGGTGAGTTCAAGATATACCTCATGAATTATCAGTTGAAAGGTAATAATTAAATCATTTCTGTTTTAAAACATTATTTTTTTCATAGGGAATAATATTCTGAGAATTAAAACTTTTTCCTCTCCCATTAGATTCAGAGAAAATAAACTGATAGAGCATGAGAAATTTACATGAGAATCAGGAAGACTGTTAGGGACAGAAGAGCAAATGATTGCAAAAAAGTTTTCTGGCAGTTTTGAGAGATAGGGTATATTTTCTGCTCAAATGAGTCACTGCAGTTACCATGACAGAGTTGAAAATTATTTTTAAAAGTACCTTTTAGCGCTGTAACTCTTTTAAAATTTAATCTCTTTGTTTTGAGGTACTTGTGCTTCTATGTGGTGGTAAGAAATAATACAGAGAAATGCTCCTCTTCTCCCAGTGGCCCTCAATGCTGATCCCTTGCAAAACGAGGGAAGAAAATCACAGCCAGGTTCTTGATATTGATGTGGTTAAGGTATCACACAGTTTTGTCACCACAGAAGGCTGTCTTGCGTTGCACTCTTAGAGTCATAGAGCTTTGTCCTCCCCTGTGCTTTACCACTGGTGACAACCAATTTTGTTCTCAATTTCTAAAATAGTGTGAATTCAAGGTATTTTGTATTAATTGAGACATAGAGTATGCAATCATTTGATACATATTTTTTCCACCCACTATAATTTCCTGAAGATTTATCAGTGTTGATGTGTGTACCAATCTTTTTTTTTTTTTAATTTTTGGTTGCCGTATAGTATTCTGTGTTATGGATATTTGTTTAAACTTTCAGCCATTGAAGGACATCTAAGTTATTTACAGTTCTTGGCTACTATGAAAAAAAACTTATGAATGTTCACGTACAGGCTTTTATGTGAAAAATAAGTTTTCATTTCTCTGGGATAAATGCCCAGAAATGTAATTTTTGAATTAGAACGGTACATTTACTTTCATGGGACACTGCCAAACTCTCTTCCAGGATGGCTGTGTCCTGTCGTATTCCAACAGCCATGTTCGGATGATCCCCTTTCTCTGTACGTGTCTAGGTGCTATCCTTATTTTCATTATTTTAGTCCTGATTAGTTCACAGTTCTGTCTCATTGAGGTTTTATTTTGCATTTCTTTAATGACTCATGGAGTTGAACATATTTTCAGTTTATATGAAAGTCATGTGTCTATCTTCTTTAGTTAAATGTTTATAAATGTCCTTCGTCTCCTTCTTCATTGGATTATTTTTATTGGGTCTTCTTGAGAATTCTTTATATAACCTAATACGTAAATAATGCATACTCTAATATACAACCTTTAAATAACCTTTATATACATGTCAGCATGTAATTTGAAAATATTTCTTTCAGTAGGTAACTGGAGTATTTGGGAGTTCAAGTGGTTTTAAATTTTGGTGAGACTGACATAATCAGTTTTTCCTTTTATTATTTTTTTTGTGTGTATATTCAATTATTCTAGTAACATTTGTTGAAAAAACTGTCTGTTCTCCACTGAACTATAGTTGTAATTTTGTTAGCTCCTAATTCTTAACATCAAAGAAGGCAAAAATTTAGCTCTATTTCCCTATACTTAGGAAAAGCAGTACTTTATGCTTAAGGGAGTGCTAATTCTGTGTCTTATTATTTTACTCGGAGTATTTTATATATTTTTACCCACTTAATAGCATCAGTAACCCATTCTTCACTGTTTTAATAACTTCTTACAGTAGGTACTATTACTTTGATTTCACAGATAAAGAAACTGAAATATTGTCACATTAAATGATTTGCTCAAAGTCACAAAGCTAGTAAATTGGAAAGCCAAGATTTGAGCTGGACATTATGTTCCTAGAGATTATGCTATTAATCTCTGAGAATTGCATTATTTACCATAGCCGTACTCTTCATAAACTACTGAACATTTTGCCATTTTTCTCACTGTTATCCACGGGTATTTTAACTAGTATAGTAATGACAAACTCTTTCTGCAGCCCTCTCAGTAAGGTTTTGTGCATTTGACGATTTACTCGTATCCAAATATTCATCTCCATGAAAAAACAAGAATAAAGAAGGATCAAATTATTTTCCAAATGTGGTGCCTGTTTCACAAGCTGAAGTCCTGGGTGCTGACACTTTGACTACCTTTTGGCTCCCTGCAAGACAACTCATTTCCACAGTGCCTAAAAAAATACGTAAACCCACTTGGAAAACCCAGTGCTGCCCTTCCACAGCTGCTTACACATCTCGGAATTGTTTACTAAAGTCAACTCACCTTTTTTTAACATTTGTTCTTTTGAGTTTGTTTCCTGGCTTTTTAGAATAAACACAGTAAGTATTCATGAAAACGAAGGCAGAGTAAGGGAAACAATGCTAACAGGGCCGTCAGAAAAACAAGAAAGGAGAGATGTCTGCACAAAATTCCCAATGTGGTAAATACTTTGTTTAATATTCAGGAAGGAAAAAAAATTAAAGCTGTGAACAATGGGGGTTTAAAAAATTTTCTACTCTCCATAATTAAAAAAAAAAACACATAAAACCCTGTCTCACTGTGAGGTCATTTTGCAATCTTTATTTACAAAAACATTTTTGAAGTTGCAAAATCTGATACAGATGAAAGATGAAAGAGCCGCAAGTTGGGCCTCAAATGTGACATCAGGCTGACTTGGTTAGGCGAGCACTGTTAACTGAGTCTGAAGAATCCCTCATCGTGGTGTCTGTCCTTGAAGTAACTTGTCCTATTTTCCTCCTCAGTGAGAAGCATTGTCCCAAGAATGATGCTTGTAGTATTTTACATTATTGAGAGCAAGAAAGTGGCATAAAGTCTGCTTGGAATGTTTTGAAGTCCAATGTGAAAATACTTGCTATGATCACAGAGTCCTAAGATATTTTAAAGTTGTCATCTTGGCTTTCAAATATACATCTCCAAACTAGATTCCCGAACCCTCCGCAATGTTCTTGTCACTAATATTGGGTAGATGATGCACATTATACAAGCAGGAGGTTGGTTAGAAATTGCTGGGTGCTGTACAGTAGCTACAACTGAAGAAGCTGTCCCCAGGTAGAAGGGACAGAGTGTATAGAATAAAAGACACAGAATTAAGTTTCTCTCTCTTTTCTTTTAATGACAAAATTTAAAAGTTTATTTTAAAATGGGTAAAACATACTAAGAAGCCCTTCACAGAAAAATGTATCAATATTGCCTTAAATGCATGAAATAAATTCAAGTTCATTTAATTGATATGAAATACAGCATTTAGAAATTTTGCGTATAGTCAGCATTTCACTAGTTCAGTCAACCATGGATGGTTTTTTTTTTTTTTTTTTTAACAATTTGCATTCATAGATGAGTGTTGGCCTAGCAGGTTGAGGTGCTGGGTTTGATTTCCAGCACTGCTAAGAAAATTACACCTGTACTTAACATCTGCAGACATTTTTTTCTTAGCACTATTCCCACACAATACACTGTAACTGCTATTTTTTTTTCTTTTTTAAATTTCATTTTAGTGGTACATTTTAGGTATACATAATGATAACGATCATCATAGGGAATTTGTACCTGTACCTGGTATATCTTGCTGCTTCTTTTTTTCCCATTCCCTTCTCCTCCCTTCAACCCCTCTTGGTCCTTATTTATAAAAGTTTTGTTTCCACTTTTTTCTCCTTCTTTTTTCTATCCCCTTCTCCTCAGTACTCTTGATTTCTTCTACTCTTTGTCCTCTATTTCACATCCATTGTGCAGAATTCACATAAAGTATTAAAACAATACGAATATTCAATTAAACTCAGCATTTATCTATGTTTGTATGTAAGTGAAATTGTAAGCTAAAAATCCATTTGCTGTAGGGGGGTCCTTAATAGAGAGGTGGAGTACACATTGCATGTATTTTGAGAGATTCCCAGAACATTAAAGAAAGCAAAACCAAAGCTTTTTGTGGCATAGAGTACATGGAATTTGGGACAGTAAAAAAATAACAGCTTTAAACAAAATTAATTTTCTGTTTTCCTTCTCTTTAGATAAAAATAGGCAGTATTATAGCAAGACATTTAACTGTGTAGGTCATTTGTGTTTTGAGTTTCATTATGAAACTCAAAAAGGGCAAAAGTAAAATACAGTGTAGTACATGGAATAATCAGTGTCTTCAAGAGATGCAATGATGAGACAGCTTCAAGATAAAAAAGAACTCAGATAACTTGTCTTTTCTCTATAATGGAATGCAATTATGATCTTCCAAATGACTGCAGCTCACTCGCATTAGTGTTTGCTTCAATTAAGTCTATTCTCTGCAAGACACCTGAATGACCCTTTGGAAAGGCAAACCAGATCTCCTCAGCTCAAAACCCCGTAATGGCTCCCTATCCGTCCTCGGAGTAAAATCCAAAGTCCTCTGCATGGCCTTCCAATGTTCTTTATAGTTCAACTCTCAATTTTCTCTCTGACTTCTTGTGTTTTTTCTCTCCCCTTCTTGTCTCAACATCTTCAATTCCCTTGTCCACCTTCTCAGGTTGTTTTCTCAGAGATCTGTGGCTATTTCCTTTAGTCTCTTCAAGTACTTACTCAGCTATCTCTTTCTGAGAGATACCTTCCTTAGTCACTTTACACTAATACCCTCTATATGGACTCTGGTACTTCTTCATCTCCTTTGACTTTATTTTTCTCCTTACCATGTTTTAAAAGCTAACAACAAATATCTTACATATTTATCTTTTTGGTCTGATTGTATTTTCTGGTCAATCAATACAACTGCCATGGAAATTGGTTTGGATATTCCTCAAAAAACTAAGACTAGAAATGCCATTTGATCTAGGTCTTCCCCTTTTAGGTATTGTCCTGAGAGAGAAAGACATTGTAGTACAATGATACATCCATACCCATGTTTAGAGCAGCATAATTCACAATAGCGAAATCTTGGGAGTAGCCTATATGTCTATCAACAGATGAACGGATAAAGAAAAGGTGGTATTTACACACAATGGAGCACTACTCTGCCATAAAGAAAAACTTGAGAATTTGTAGGAAAATGGATGCACCTTGAGACCATAATGTTAAATGAAATAAGTCAGACACATAAACTTAAATATCACATGGTTTCTCTTTTATGAGAAACCTAAAAGCCCTAGGATTTATATTCTTAAGCCCTAGAGTAGGGAGCTAGATCTTTCTCAAATGAGAAGGGGATGAAGAGATGGAGGGAAGGGGAAAGGAGTGGAAGAGGGAATTAAGATGTGTTATGTTCATGTACTAATTCCACACAAAGATTGCAAACATCATGTACTGCAAACTTGTACTAATGAAAAATAAAAAAACTAAATCCAAGTAATGAAGACATTTTTAGCTTTTTAGTAAGTTATATATTTCCCACATATACAGCAGGACCTGGTCGAGAGTACAGTCTTGATATGTTGATAGATGCTTAATAGATGAACAAGTAACCCTTGAAAAGCCTGAAGAAAACCTTGCATTTCTCGCCTGACAATTATAAAGAACTATGGACCAGGAAAAGCAGAATTGGCAAGGTCACTGGTTTGAGGGCTACAGTTAAAATTTTCTAAAAGTTTATTTACATAGTTTCCTACCTTGGGATTTAATTATGACAGGCTGCAGATCCGCCTGAATTATTCAGTTGATAATTGAAATCTCTGTTTCTACTTTGCTGCAGAAAACCATCCAGTCATTGTGTCAGAACAGGGTCAAAAGGGATTCAGTACACAGAAACTGGCTTGGACTGTGACTCGCCTCACACCCACCGTGTGAGAAAAACTATCTAAAACACCTTCAAGTCCTTCAGACTTGAGGTTCAGTTTCAGCTCCGCCAATAAACATCTATTTTGCATTTGGCGAAATGACTGAACTGTTCCTAACTTCAGCTTTGTCTTCTTTAATAAAGTGAGGTCCTATAGCTGTTAGATTAGTTTCTCATGGCTATTGTAACAAATTACAACTTGGTGTCTTAAAAACCAGAAATTTCTTCTCTCAGAGTTCTAGAAGCCAGAATTCCAAAATGGATATCACTGGGCTGAAATCAATGTGTCAGTAAGACAACATACCCTCCAGAGACTCTAGGTTGGCATCGTTTCTTTTTTTTATTATTATTTTAATGGTACATTTTAGATATATATAGTGATAACCTTCATCATAGGGGATTTGTACCTGTGCATGATATATCTTGCTGCTGCTTTTTTTCTGATTCCCTTCCCCTGCCTTCAACCCCTCCTCCCTTCTTATTTACAAGAGCTTTGTTTTCATTTTTTCCTTCTAGTCCTTATTTCTCTTGTCCCTCTATTCCTTTCCCCCTCCCCTGTTCCCCTTCCCATCTGAACAGTTTCTTCCCTTTCCCAATATGATACATTTTAGTCTTTATTTACACTTTCAGTTTCTCACACCAGAGTAATAATTCGGTATTTAAACATGTGTGTCCGATGGACAGATTAGAAGATGCAGAAACAAGTCCAAACACTCTCAGTCACCTTATCTTTGACAAAGGGGCCAGACAACCTCACGGGAAGAAAGATAGCCTCTTTCATAAACGGTGCTGGAAAAACTGGCTCTCCACATGCCTAAGATTAAAACTAAACCAGTATCTTTCTCCATGCACTAAGGTAAAATAAATATGGATCAAAGATCTAAATATTAAAACAGAAACACTAAAGCTATTGGAAGATAGAACAGGTAGAACTCTTGAAGACATATGTGTAGGCAAAGACTTTATGAACAAATCCCCAGTTGCCCAGGAAATATCACAAAGAATCAACAACTGGGATCTAACCTTATTAAAAAGCTTTTGCACAGCAAAAGAAACCACCAACAGAGCAAAGAGACAACCCACAGAGTGAGAAAAAATTTTTGCCAGCTATTCCTCTGACAACGGACTGATATCTCAAATACATAAAGCATTGTTTCTTGTTTCTTGACTTTTGTAGCTCCCAGCATTTCTTGACTTGTGGACACCTCACTCTAATGTCTGCATCCATGCTTAAATAGTTATCTGTTCTGTGAGATCTGTCTCTTATAACAACATTTATGATGCTCTTTAGGATCCACCAGATAATCTAAAATTATATCGCTAGCTCAAGATTCTTGATGAGTCCTATCTACAAAGACCCTTTTCCTGAGTAAAATAATATTATAAACCCTAGGGCTCTTAGGATATATATAATTTATTAGTCAGTGTTCCTGTTACTAGGACAAATACCTGACACCCTCAGCTGACAAGAAAAGTGGCTCAATGTGGCTCATGTTTTCAAAAGTTTTAGTTGGTGTCCCGGCAGCTCCAAGGCAGAAATATCATGGTGGGTGGGCATGGCGGAACAAAGCTACTGACTTCATGGAAGCCAGGGGGTGGAGCACAGAGAAGAGGCCAGAGAGGAAGAGGCCAGGGACTGGATATAGTCCCCGAGGTCACACTTTTATGATCCACCCAAACACAGTGGAAGTGTGCTTTACTAATCGTCTAGGCATCGCCCAAGCCAATCAATTACAATTGAGACTAATGAACATGAATATGGTTTGGAGAACCATTTTTTCATACTACCAAAGATACCCTTTTAGAATTGGTGTTACAATTTCTAGCAAATTTTATAAATTCAATAACCTTTTCTTTCCTTTTCCTTTCACCACTCTTCCTCCAAATCTCCATAACTGTCCTCTATAGCACCATCTTTCACCACAAAGCTAGAAAAAAATATGAAACATGCTATGCTTGCTATTAGCATCTCTGCTGCCTTTCTGTTTTTATCTATGTTAGCAAGTTAAAAATATTTATTTATAGCTTATCCTGTTTAATGCCCTAAAGTCTGGGCAATTAGGAAAAGAAGAAACATTCACTGTCCACAAGTAGCTTTCATTCTGATGTGGGAGACTGATAGTTACTTGGTGTGGCCAACAGCTAGCTAAACAAACCCTTACAAGGTAGGGAATAAGAGCATATGATTTACATAGACACATCTGTAATGCATGTAGGTTAATAAAAAGATTTGTAATTATTATTTGGAACTCGGGGCTAACGTATAATGAAATTTGAAATGCATATGGAAGACAAGAAAAATGTCAGTAGGTTAATGATTCTAGAAGACATTTCCAGACAAGAGAAAGGCACAGAGGGGAACTTGTTTTTGTTTCTCTGGAAGTCCAGTACTGTATCTTCCCACCTCCCTCTGGCTGCCCTCAGCACTCCCTCCAGGCAGCCCGTCCAAACCTGCTCTCTCCTCAGTCATCCGTGCAGCAAACTGTCCTCCCACTTGCCCACCACTTAGCCTCTCTAAACTAGATACTGCAAGGACAACAATATGACTAATCTAATTCACTCTCAGACTCATGTGGCTGGTAGTTTATAAAATACCCTAAAACAAATAAGAATTTCTTAACATGCTTATACTTCTGCTGGGATTTTAGGCCATGTGTAAAATCGTATGCAAAAAGAGTATGTTCCTGAATCACATATATTAGGGAAGATTATTCCAAACTAAGAAAATGTAAGCATAGAAAATATTTTTAAATGGTAAAAATGCCTAATGAAGCAGCAAAGATTCTGAACTATAGAAGATCACTTCATTAACTTTTATTCTCCATGACACTAATGTTAGAAGAAAAGGATTCTACTTCCTAATCATATCCACACCTCAATCCACAAAAGGGAAAGGAAAAAAAAATCCTAATTTTTAATTTTCTTTCAGATTTTTAAAGAGGCAGCTTGGGAAGCAATGGACAGAAACAAATCACGCAAACCAGCCCATTTTTCCCCAACTAATTCAGAATGAATTGGATTTACTCAAGCAACAGTGCTTAAGCAAAACCGTTCCTATGGTTACACAGTCTTTCTAAATGTGGCACAAGATGCAGGCAGCCAAAATGACTTGACTGTTTATGTTAAATATGAAGTCTATTCCCCATTGAAATTTAATGATCTACTAGCTACATTTTAGCAGCTTGCACCCTGACAAAATTAACATTTCGAATACATTTGGAGAGATAAATTGCTTTAGCAATTGGCGAGTATTCATTCATATTTATTTGATCACATCAGTGACTCAGATGAAAGTGTTTCCCCCGTACTATTAGAAATTGGGCCTACAAATTATCCTCATCTCTGGGCCTGCAAGCCCCTAAACACATTCTGTTATCTTTTTGCAGGTTAGCTAGTGCCAGATGTTAGATCTTGCACTTGGCAAGAGGAAGCTCACACACACAAAAAAATTATTCCTTTTTTTTCTTTCAAGCATAGCAACAAGCATGTTTCTTGTGGCATCTCTCCAGCCATCCGGGGGTTCTCAAATACCCAACAGTTCAGTTCAGACAGAGTGAAGCTGACCCCGAATTCCCCTACTTCTCCTCCTGAATGAGAAAGACAATCTCTGTGTTTTGAAAAGCTGGCAAGAAATTGGAGCTGGGAAAGATATGTGCACTGCATATTTTAGCTGACACCATTCAAATTTGCTACATAAGGGCATTCCTTGATGCCTGTTAGTAGGAATTTCCCCTTCAGCAAAAAGAGAAGATGAAAACAGCCTCCATACAGGATGCCACTCTGTTGTATTTATGTATATATTTAGTTCCATTCAACTAATATTTATTGAACTTTTCATATAGTCCACCATGATGAAAATGACTCGATAAAGACACAAAATATGTAGTTCTCGACACAAATAGTCCTCGGGCAAACGAAAAGATGAACAATAAGGAATGTTATGCCAGCATTTTCTTCTCAGCTGTGAATAGATTTATGCCATTTTCACCATCTTTCATTGATGTAATCACATTAAACATTAAAATGAACTAAAGTTTTTTTTTTTTTTGTCAGGAAAGTATGATGGTTGCATAACCCTTGAACTGTCTTGTAACTCATGCCTGCAAATCTCCTCTGAAAAATCACCCACCGAGACGTTCCTTCTGCCACTCTTGTACTACAGGGTCCCAACCTTGGTTTCCGTGTCTTTCCTGTATGATAGATTCAGGGTCAGAAATGGTTTCTACTTCTCTGCTCGATTCAATTTCTATAACCCAGAAATATGAATCTTGGGGTCTCAAATTTTATGAATTCATCTACCACACATTTAAATCCTTGGAAGTCAAATTTATCAAAACTTATCTAGCTTGTTTTGTTAGAGATAAAGTATTTTATTAAAAATAGAAAACTTGACTAATTGAACATTTCATAATACTTAAATTATAATTTATCTCCTGAGATGAATATATTCAACATATCTGACACTAGATAATTGCAGTCTGTTTAAGGAAATTTATTTTGAACTGGTAAGTAGAAATGCATTCATCACATACTGATTTCTCTGGCAGAAAAATTTAAATTCTCAAATTTAAATTTCTTGTTAGTATTTAATTAATTATTTTAGAAGTGAGTCGCTATATCATTGTTATTAATATTTTTGTTGAAAATTTTAGTAGATTTCTCCCCTTATAATACTTATTGGATGAACAGAAGAGACAATTTTATCCTTTCATTTTGGAAAAAAAGTAGCTTTAGGAATCTTTTTTTCAGAATTTTTCAAGGGATTAGTATCCAAACTATAATAGCCTTAATAAAATAGATATTTGTAAATTTTACAGGTGGTGTTTTTACCCTTAAGTGAGTTTCAAAAGTGAGTCATACTTTTGTGAAAGTGTTAGTCCTAAGAACTAAGACTAGTTTGAGGGCATCTACTCTGCCTTCTACAGGTCGGGGCATTATTTTGAGGAACTCCATTCCCTCCCCCATTCCTCCTAGAATATGACTAGAAAAATTACTGATCAGACAAGTAAAGTGCAAAAGAATCCTCTGTAATTCCGGTTCTAGGTTATAAATTATTTCCTAACATTGTATATTTTCACCATTTATAATGAAAAAACTTTGCTAGATCTTTACTAGAATAATGGTCTGTATAAGAACTGATTTTATAGCAAGTGGAGCTAAATGCTAGTTACTTGTTTCCTCAGAGGAAAGGTCTTGATGGGGAGCTCCATAATGGTAGACTTTGGATATAAATGAAGGAGGCGGATCTTTATCCTGTACGAATGGCTTGTGTGAAAAGGCAACACTGAAACATTTTGAGGAGGGAAATGAAATATCAAACTTTGCTTTGGGAGGCAGTTAGAGAGGACTCCATGAACGTAGTGTCACGGAGCTGTGACAGGAACGCTATGCTAAATCGGTCAACTGGATAATTTTAACTGCAGGAGACAGAGCGTTTCTATATAACCGAGCGCCGAGAAGAGGATAGGTCTACAAAAACCAGTTGTTTTTCCAAGAAATGACGTATTATCTCCCTATTTTAAATTCACTATCTCAAATTCAAATAGCAATGTTTATTACACAGTATTTTGGAAGGCCTATTTGCTCTTCAAATTTTTATTTTTTTTTTTAAAGGGAGAGACCAACAGGGAGAAAGAGAAGAGGAGGAAAGGGGGAAGGGAACAGTAAGTGCCAGATGAATTTTAAAATAATAACTCTAAAATATTAATGCCTCAAGTATGAATACAAGGAACCTTATTTAACAATGATTTCCAATATACAATTTTGGATCTTTTTTTTTTTTTTTTTTTTTTTTTTTTTTTTTTTGGTGCTGGGGATCGAACTTGGGCCCTTGTGCTTGCAAGGCAAGCACTGTAACCACTGAGCTAAATCCCCAGCTTCCAATATACAATTTTGGAGATTTAAATAATATATTTTGTGAAATAGAAACAGTTAATTTTTCAGAGCTGATTTCCAGAGTTCACATTCAACAGTCCATGTATAACATAATGTAAGATGTATTTAAATATCCAAAAGTAATTTCATCAGGCAATGAACCACGATGTCTTTCCCATTTGTTCTTACTCAGAACACACTCACTAGTTCGCTTGGCATCCATCACTTTTATTTTGTATCAGATACTCATTGTTTGAAGTAATAATGGATAAGTGATCCAAAGAATAGAGTATTGCTTTGAACTGCTGACACAGTGCAGAGAGCTGTATTTTGCAGAACTGTGCTGCTAGCCAAAATACTCATGTTCAGCTCAGAACTCTGCAGAAGACAAGCCACTGCCCCCATATTTTTGTATAATAGGTATTCTCTAGTGGATGATTAAAAGAGAATGCATTCTTGTTTGGTTCAATTGAATGGGAAATGATATATGATGTATTTAGTTTTAATAATATTGCTCCATAGGCACACGTTTCATGAATCTTGCTTGAAAGTCTGCTCTTTATTTCTTAGTGTAAAATACCTAGAAACAGTAGACAATTTGAGACAAAAATGAAAGGGTACTTTCACATTTTTATCTGAATGTTTGAGAAGCAAACTTACATGATATAAAATTAAAGTCCTCCAGGAAAAGAAATCTCTTACAAAAATGCCACTGATTAATCATTTTCTATTTTGCCATAAGACAAATAATAAATAAGATTCTGGATGTGTGATTTTAAAATGCATTAATATTCAGCACAGTAATACAAGCCCGAGAGAGATCTGCTCACGACAAGAGGCTATTTACATGAATGTGGTGGCAGCCAGGACATTGTTTACTGCAGAGAACAGATAAAGAATTTCTTTCTCATTCCCATGTGGACACAGAACATATTGCATTTTGAAATTTTGGAAATTAAAAAAAAATTTGTATATATATATATATATATATATGATCTACATAGTCATTCCTCAGTAGCTATAGGATATATAGGGGCCTGGTTACTGATCCCAGGACCCCCTGTGAGTATGAAAATCTGCAGCTATGTAGGCTGACTATATAAAATGAGATATAGTATTTGTATATAGCCTACTTTAAATCATCTCTAGATTACTTATAATTCCTAATACAATGTAAATGTCATGTAAATAGTTCCTGTACTTTGTTGTTTAGGCAATAATGACAAGAAAAATGTCTGTGTAGTACATGTTCAGTAATGATACATATTCTTTCAATTTTCAATTCACAATTAGTTGCTGGATGTGAAACCCAAACTTGTGGATATATATCCTAGATCTTCAATTACATTACATGGAGTTTTCAGAGAAATCATGGTGTGTTCTTGTTAATCAAATTTTTAAATCCCCAGGTTGTTGGTGAAAATTCCATAGGCCCTCCTGGGAACGAAAACCAAAAACCACAACTTAGCATCGGATCATGCCTCCTCTTTCCTTACAGATGGTGAAATACAACATACTGGTTTTCTCTGCTGCCTTAGTGGGTAGAATATAGAGACTATATCTAGACCTTTAATTATTTCAGAACTTGAATTAATTCCGAGGAATAACTATGTCCAGGAGCCCTGAGCTGATTTCTCATTCTCAATTACACTGTAGACTCAAATGAGAGGAAGCTACAAAGGCTGCTGCTGTGAGGTGCAGCATGACAAAGGATACGCCATGTCAGAAAACTGCTGGAGTGGCTGAGAAATAGTGTCTCTCTACTTACAGCTGTAGGAGACAACAACATAAGGTACATACTAGTCGGATGGCGTTTCTACCCTAAAGACTGAAAATATCCACGATTTTAATATAGCTCTTTTGAGTTGAATTATAGATGATCAATGATCTTCAATAATTATATGTCATAAACATACACCATCACTACTTTGAAACTTGAACATGTTGTAGAATAATATCAATTATAATAAATATAGCCATTCAGTTTTCAGTTATGCAAACTTATTTCTTGACCTGTGATATTAGATAAAATCATAGTTGGGTATTTTACCTATCAATATAAAATGAATACATTTCCTTAATTTTCATGTTGATAGCATTTGAGTATTTGAAGACATTTCTCTCTCTCTGCAACTCATATACTTTTAGCATTCCAGCCTACACTCTATCTTTGTGATGAATAAAAGTCATTTGGCCTTTGTTTTAGTAGAGGATGATACCATTACCTTCCCATCATCAGAGGGCACTTACTTATTTCTCCATTAGTGTGAATGGATTCACATTGATCCATTTTCACTCTTATTTCTCTCTCTCTTATGACTCAAGGCACCATTTCTAAATCATCGACCAGGATAAAGAAACAGTTTAGATAGATGAGTAATTCCACGTACTCTGATGGGAAGTACTTGGGCTCAGATAGCATCTGTTTTGGGTGATAGATCACATAATCAGGTCTCAGTTTTCTCCTCTCAGCTGAGTTACTTGGAACAAATTATTCATTCATAATGATTTTTTTTTCAATATGTGACAAACATGTTTTTGCACCCCCTATGATTTTACTAAAAGAAATTCATATCTGAGCCCCATGCAAATGTCTACATTTGTCTTCAGATCAACTTCCAGGATTTCCTCTTGTCAAGGCAATCTGTAATATCACAGATTACAAAAGCTTTCATGTTATGGCAGTTCTTCATTCAGGGCCACGTGACTGAGAAAGTGCATAATGGCAAAAAGAAATGAGTATATAAGAATAATTAACATAGAATACTTTAACATTTCCTTGTCAAACACGTGAATTTAGTGATGCTTTTACATTACCATTGCATTTACTAAGCATAATGATATCTGAATATACTTTGAAAACAATACAACCTTTCTGTGTGAGATATTTTTAAGTTCAGTCCCAGAGACCATAATAATGGCTAATGTGACTGATCATTGACTATGCACCTCGTGTGGCACTAAACACTGAGTATTATCTCATTTAATCATTACAAGAAGCCCACGGGGTACCATTATATAGATTAAGATACTAGAAAATTAAGAATTTTGTTAAAGATTTTGGAATTATTAAGAGAAATAATCAATATATAAACTTGAGCTCGGGGGTTTATTACATGGACTATAATGCTTTGCAAGACGATACTGGATGCATGAAGGAGTTCATTTACTGTCTTGTAATTCTTGCTCAGGCCCGCCTAGCAGACATGTTGGTATCTGTCCACTCAGACTAACCAGCTGTTACATTTAGCTTAATTACTGCACTGGCCTGAAGGGAAGTTGAATTTCTGTAAGGAAGCCCTTTGAAATCCAAAGAATTAGTGAACAGGTTTTTTTGTTGTTTCTTTTTCTTTTCTTTTCTTTTTTTGGTTCAGTGAGAACTTTGAGCAGGGTCATGTCTGTTTCCTGAATGGACAAGATTAGGGTAGGAAAACTAGAGTGGTTCCCAGCTCAGAGAGCCAAGTTTTCACTGTGTCATTTCATTATTCTCTTTGAAGTAAATTCCCAGAAAATTAGATGCACCCATATTAAACTTGAGTACAAAACACTTTCCAAAGCCAACTGGGAATGATTCAGGGAGTTTGCCATCACTGTGGCTTGCACATGCTTTTGTTTCCTTCTATTAATGCAGTTAATCACATGTTTCTTATAACCGGACAGGGTTCAGATTGGTCCAGCACAATCCCATCCTTGTCAGGTATCCTGAATCACACAAAGGATGCATCGGGAGAGGGAAGAGATCAACTCTACTGAACACCCGATCTCATTCCTAACTGTGGGGTTTAGTTTGGTCTGTTCTTTGAATCTGCCAGTACAGACTCTCTTATTTTTGTGATGGCATTTCCCAGGAAGTGAATTTTCTTTATTATTGATTCTGTAAATCACTAGTTTGTTAAGTAAAAATAGATATTTCTATACTCTTACAGAGAAATTCCTTCCTAAAAATCTCAGTAAATGGATTTAAAAAATAACCCCAAGGAAAAAAACATCTGGCCAGCAGTAGATTTCTTTTGTAGACCATTCTTTGAAAATGTGAAGGAAATGAACACATTTTTTAAACTGTGAATGAACTAAATTAAATGTCAACAAGAAATCAAAATTTATCATGAAAGTGATCAATAGTGTGTATGAGTGAAAGTTTGATTCTTATTGATGTAAAAGTACTGGGAATGAGATATTTTTTTTCCAGATGCCTTATAAACTAACCTGATTAAAAAGAAAGCATACCAAGTTTGACCACAAAGTAATGAAATGTGGAATAATTCCCATAACTTTCTAGCAACCCAATTTGTAAATGTCCTAAATGCCTCTCTTTCTGGGTACTCAATAAATACCAAACAAGGATGGCAATTTCCTTTCCTGTCTAGTCAAAGTGTCATTATTTCAGCAAAGTGTCTGAGCTGGCAAGCACATAAAAAAACACAATCCGCCACAACTTGAAATACGCCTTTAGCTCTCCCACCTCGTCTTTTTCATGTTCCCTAAATTGCTGTGCAACCTACTAGAAATGTAAGATTATTAGTTCTCGCTCACCACTAATTAAACCCTAACCTTTGTCTCCTAAATGCCAAGAACTTAGAGCAGGTCTAATCAGCATATTTTATTTTGCCCTTTTTAATAACCTGTTCGATGATGTTGATTTACTGCCAGAAGAAGTTTTAAAAAGATCCAGCAGCTTTTGGACATGTCTCTGTCCCTTAGGGAAAATAGCACTTTATATCACTGCTTGTCAGAATGTTTTTTGTTTTGTTTTGTTTTGTTTTTTGGTACTGGGGATCAAACTCAGGGCCTTGTGCTTGAGAGGCAAGCACTCTAATCACTGAGCTAAATCTCCAGCCCTTGTCAGAAAGTTTTTAATAGTTGCTCTCTTCATTTTAGCGGGCTTTTGGAAGAATCCATTTATATATCTTCACCTGTCATTTATTCGTTAAAATACAAAATATATGAGCATTGTTAACATGTAAGTACTTGCTATTACTTTTGGCTCCAAGCTGCCAGCCAGCCATCCGGGTCACTGCACACTGTGATCTGTATCCTATGCCCAAAACGTTTGGCTGGCCTCTAGGTGGCCACACTTGTTTTCTTCTGTCGCATCAGTTTTCCCTTTTCATCCCCCTTCACTAGTTCCTTCTTCTCTATCCTGCAAACGTCAGGGTCATTTAGGGCTCAACTCTGTATCTTTCTTCCACGGACATTCACTACCTGGGAAAGTTCCTCCATTCCTACGACCTTTACACATTCAAACAGTGATGACTCTCGGTTATCATTTCCAGCTTAAAGCTCTAAGTTCCAGATTCTCATACTCAAATCCATATTCAACATTTTATATCCATAAAATGTTACAAACTAATCATGACTAGAGGACTCAACATTTTCTCTGAAAGTGGTCTTCCTCCAGACTTCTGAATTTAATAAAATGCACCAGGCCCAAATCACATGGAACGTGCCCAATTTCTCGTCTCTGTTCATTTTCCCATATACAATACAATACAAGTCCTACCAATTTTTCTGGCAAACTGCGTCCCAATGTTACTTGCATAACTCTCCTCTAAACTACTGTTATGTCTTTCTGTGGGCTACTGATAGGACCTACAAAAGCTGATCTGTAGCTTTCAGTTTTTCCTTTTAATAATCTCTTCTGTATATAAATCAGTGATTAAAAAATAAATGTACATAAGATGGCAAAGCTTCCCTCCTTAGAACTGTAAAATAGCTTCCCATTACAAGTCAAGGAAAACGCAGCCTCTTTCCCACAGTCTACACGTCTGAGTGGAATCCCGACCCTCACCTCCTCCACTTTTCTCCACTCGCTCACTCACTGCTTGTGGCTACTCTGGCCTGTTTGCTTTGCCTTGAACCATGCGGCACTCCCCACCCCCTGGCCTGCCATTCCCTATTCTCTGCCTAAAATATTCTTTCTTCCTGGCTCCACATGACGCGTATTTCACACCATCCAGAGCTCCACTGAACTACCACCTCAGAGAGAATTTTTCTTGCCTTTTTCTCCCTTTCAAACAGCCTTGCTCCTGCATCCCCAGTGAGCCTGAAACTCCACGTGATGTTCGCTTAACTCTTCCTCACCATATTTCTTTCTACTTAGAAATATATATTGTTAAATCGCCCATTGCCTGGAAGCTCAGTGGGGACAGTGACTTGGCAGAGAGGTCCCCGGTCTCCAGAACCCAGCCAGACGGGCTGTTTGGACTCCTGGCGGAGCAGGATAATGTACGCAATATAGGACTTGTTTTGTTGCCCTGCGTTAATCACATTCTGTTTGTTTTTGTCTAGGGGTCTCTTAACTCTAAGAGGATAGATCTATACTGTTAGAGAGAAACTTCTCTTAAAAATCTGAATAGACGGAATTAAAATATTTTTAAAATAAATATTGCTGAAATTTGGAGTTATACTGTCATTTAGTCACCTGGAAAACTTTTTTGGTCTAAATCTTCAAGAAATTACGGCAACAAGCTGCAAACTTTAATGTTTATAACAATTAAATAAGGGACTGGCTGGTAGATCTGGGAGTGAGTTCTAAATCCTGACTTGTTAGTAACCCTCAGGTGACCCCGATTCAGATCCTCCTTAAATTGCTTTGAGAAATACTTGATTCTGGGTTTCACCATTTCTTTCTCAACTTTGAGAAGAATAGATACGTGCCTGTCTGATTTACCTCTCACAGAGTACTAGATTTTGTCACTCAGGTGCCTGGTACTGAGTTTCAGAGACAATAGACGAGTCCTAAGTGATAACTGTCAACCACAGAGAGGGCAGAGCGCGACTTTAAATTGAGAGTGAAACCCGCCTGACACACCCTACTGTGGAGAACAAATGGGAAGCAGCGGCAAGGAAGCAGAGACACAGACGAGCAGGCCCGCAGCCAGCAGGAAAACGCACAGGCACGCGTAGCTTAGGAGGCGAATGAAAATTTTCCTTAAGGAGAGCTGAACTATTTCGACTGCTTGGTTCAGCCTCGTTTTAATTTAAATTATAGGGACAGGTGAAACTCGTCTCGCTGGTAACACAGGGAGAATGTGGGGCTTTTCACTACTCATAACGGTGCAGAAGAGAGACCTCCATTAGTCAGCACCCCTCCCGCACACCCTGCAATCCCTGACGCACATACTGTGATAATTGGACTAGGTGTTTTCGCCCACAAAGTCGTCCACATCTGCAGTATGTGTGCATCCTATAAGGTGACAGCAAAATAGGAATTAAGGAGGGGACGAAAGTAGAGAATTTCTTGAGTTTGATGTGTATTCTCTAACTTCGGTTCTTGAGAGTATGCCATTTCGATGTTATTAATACCACTTATTTTACAACTCTATAAACTCAAATAGAACAATTTAATTGCTTCTTAATTTTGCTTTCATATCATGGCAAAAGTTTTCCTACCTATCTGTTTTTGCCCTTTTGAAGTGTGATTTTAATGGTGATTTTAACCAAGTAGTAGAACTCACTGAAGGCTTACAGGTGAGAAAACTAAGGTTCTAAGAACGCAAACGATTTTTCTAATAGTTGAAAAGCAGAACCACGTGGAACCTGTGTCTGTCTGCCGAGAGCCCCTGTCTCGGGGGTTCCTGAGTTCAGTGCTAGCGGTCATGGCCCGTCCCCCCAACAGGTATACGCCACACCGCAGAAAGGAGGTACAGAGCTCCAGCCTCCTGGAGAACTCCCATTTAGTCACCAAATCACTGAAGTCTAGGAGCGAGGGCGGCCGCCTCACTGTCACAGGTGTGGGGACTATGCTCCTTGACCCTGGAATAGTCTGGCCTGGCTGGCAACATGGGCAGGACGCCGAGGCTCCCACCCACCCCAGATCGTCTGGCCAGTCTGTCTGGCTGCACATCTGATGGCTTCCTTCTTTTCTATCCCATCTGTGTTCTTTCTGAAAATTGAGCCTACTTCAAAACTCCAGCTAGGGAACCTTGGTTATCTGCTACTTTTGTCTAGTTCTTGAGGGTCAGTTTCCTTAGTGACAGTCACTGATCCCAACAGCATAACCAGTGTCTCTGTTCTGACTTACTTGGCTTATGCTTTGGATACAACTTGTTGCCAGCGATGGCCTTTTTAGGTACCCTGGCACTACCCCTGTTCTGCCCAGTTGGAGTAGGCATCCCATCATGTCTAGGATTCCCTACACTTCCTCAAAAACCATGGTCTGCCCCGGGAACACCCATGTCTTCAAGAGTGACTTGTAGAGCTGGGTGTGGTGGCATGCATTTATAATCCTAACACTCTTGGGAGGCTGAGGCAGGAGGGTTGCAAGATCCAGTCCAGTGTGGACAACTTAGTGGCTTAGTGAAAGTCTCAAAATGAAAACTAAAAAAAAAAAAAAAAAGACTGGGGATGTAGCTCAGTGCAGAGGCCCTGGGTTCAATCCTTAGTATTGGGAAAAAGAAAAAAAAAAAAGAAAGAAGAAACTGATTTGTGGGCAAGAAGAGGTCATAAATGGGGTTTTAGGATTTACAATTAATTTGGCCTAGTAAATAAGCCAGTCCTGTTCGTGTTAATTACTGAGAACAACAAGGATAGAAACAGGAATGTGAAAGGATTTTACAATTAGGTTAAAGGTAAGTCCAGATTTCTGGAGAGATATACTTCAAACAGTGTTTATGCTATCTGGAAATCCTACTCAGGAAACTGACTTAGGAAGAATCTGCTTCCTTCTATTGCCTGAGTGAGCAGATGGGATCCCAAAGGAAATCCTGATATGAAGTTATTCTCGTTGCAATGAGGCAGAGAGCCTGGAGTGGAAAATGGAACAGAACCTTTTCCATTTTCTCTTCAGAGGAGTTTATTTTAGTGATTTGCTTGCTTGTCAATCTTCTGTATGGCAGCATGATCCCTTGGGAGGGGCACCAGGTCTTTTCTGCTGGTCCCTGGGCCCAGCAGGGGACACGAATCATGTGTTCAATCATTGTCAGCTGCTGGAAGCAATGGCTGGAGTGAGCAAGACCCTCAAAGTCCCCAATAAAGGGCGGGTCTTGACCTGAGGGTGAGCTGCTCCTAAGTCTTGTTAAAACTATCTGCAAAATAACTGAATCAAAACTATAATGTAAGCACTAAACATACATTTCCCATGCACGTTGTGTTTTTCAAATGACAGTTACACCTTTTTTTCACTGAAGTCCTTAAAGCTCAGAAACAGTTAAGTTTGAGGTCTGTGCCAACAGAATGGTTAAATTTGATACATTGCTGGCTAAAAGGCCTCTGCAGTCTCTCATTTTCCCCTCACCCTTTTCTCATTTGCACAAGGGAAGACCTAGGCACTGTGGTGCAGAATTCGGCTGTAATGTCACTCTTGAAATTACCTGGCTTTGGTACATTTATACGTAACAGTTCTAATGTAAGAGTAAGAATTTTCCTCCTCCTGTTTATTTCTCTGAAGCAGCAGTAAGCAATCCTGTGTGACATTGCCTGTGGCGTGGTTGCCAGGCAGCAGAAAGAGATCTGCGGCAGGAGGAGGGACCTGGGGGACGGAGCAGAGGAAAGCAGGAAGGGGGGGGGCAGAGCGAGTGGGGGCCGCACTCTGAAACTGCTGAGCCAGAATTCCACCTCCTTGTCATCCTCCGTGTTCCAGGCACATAATAAGCCCATAAGCTCAAGCGTAGAGGGGAAATAAAGATGGAAAAGAAACAGTTGAATGCTGTCATTAAATAAGGTGTCCATAATGTTTCCTATTTTGTGAAGCAAAGGTTTCAGATTTTTTTTTTTCTCTTGAACTTTGTTTCCTGGTAAATGCAGCTCTACAAAAAAAAAGGACAGCTTCTCAGTAGGCTGGCTTTGCTCTAAAAGCAAAAAATAATTAGCACATAATACCTTCCAGCACTTCCAACCCTGTGCCTGAGAAACATACACAGTTACACAACTTAGAGCTGGAAGGTTGTATAGAATTTCTCTCAAGTCTCACGGTGTGGACAAGCGGAATGTAGGGAAAGGATGCTCAGTCTCTACGGAATGTGCAGTGTCAGGAGGGACCAAGCTAGGAGGTCATTCAAGGGCGCTTGAGAAGTCGGCCTTCTCTCTGGAAGGCATTTGTTAACTTGTGAAATTGGGAACTGCAGCTAAATCTCATCTCTTGGTTTGACAAGAATCTTGCTCTAATGAGATTAAAATGATTGGTCTGGGCCCTAGCAGAAGGGGTGGGGGCAGGTGGCACACAGGTCCCTTCATGCTGGCCTGGATGTCCCCTAGCACAATGCATCTTGCCTTTTTGCCAGCCTTCCAAGCTGTCTGTGACTAGGTTGGACACCCTCCAAGGGTAACAGACAATGATTTTTATTTAGATGTTTGATTATTCTTGTTAATCAAATAGAACAAGAACAGAAGGTTTGTTCAAAACAAACAATGTATTTACGGATCCCTTTGTGCAGTGGTTGCACATTTGAAGGCTCTGAAGTTGCTAGTTAACTCCTCTCACAGTATGTAGACCTGCCATCTGCGAGAGAAAAAGGGATGAAGCAAATTAAAATGCAGGATGATAGGAAAGAACTTGAAATTAATGTAAAGACGGTTATGTTTCTTATTTCACCTTGGCAATGAGAATGGGGGAGGGGGAACATAAAATGAGGGTAATCGATGGAAGACAGTAAGGAGTAACAGATGGTTGTGCCTCCCCACCCCCCACTGCATGTCCAGGCTTGGTCCCCCTGCACTGTGACCCAGCTTCTCTGTCATGAATGAGTCAAGGACAGTCAGAAGACATGTCAGAAGGACAATACTCTTTCCCATAAACCACACAGAGAAAAGAAAGGATACACATATGGGAATAGTCAGAGACATGGAAAGAATGGAAGTGAAAAAGCAAGCCAGGTCTGCTCAGAACCAGAGCTAGATGCAAGGACAATCTCACTCTGCTATTTCTCGGAAGGATAACACTTCTTCCTAAGGACCCGCAAAATATTTACAGACACTTGACAGTTCTCTAGGTAGCACAGTCGGAGTATGGACACTTGAGCTCTGTGGAATGTCCTGTGATGGAGGTTTTGTCTCTGCTGCACAGCAGGAGGAACTAATCAGGGAAGCTGATGGCTCGCCTGACCACGCTGGTTAACGACAGTCCCCACAGAGCCTTCCAGGAAACTGGAGATGAAACATCACACCATTTTTTCATGTGAAATTGCACTTTTAATCAAAGCAAAAGTGGAAAATACTCTAGTCAATCTCATAGTTGTGCCCCAATGGGAATTTCTACCAAAGTCTACAACATTCTTTATTTTATACTCTATAGGTTTAGTTCTTACAGTGTAGTTTTTATTATGAAAGTTATACATGAGAAATAAAATATTAAGAAGACATTTCTAAGTCTCATTTTGGATCCCATTGTTGGTAGGAATGGGTGATAACCCTTCCACATACCCCGACACGCACACACACACGCACATGCACTCACACACACGCACGCACTCTAATGAAAGAAGATAGACGTTCTTTAAAGAATATGCCATGAGGTGGTCAAAATTCAGTATTTTGATGTTTACAACATCATCTACAACCTAGATACAAGAAAATGCTCAAATAACAAGAGACCATGTCTGTGATAGAATTATCTAATGTGCATGCTTTAGTATTACCCCGTGTTCCCTCATTTGTTTCCTTTTCAAACCATGTCTGAGGGCTCTGTGGGATTTACGTTATCATGGGAAATGGGGCATAATGAGAGAATTTTTAGGGAAACTGGTCTGCGTGTTTCCTGAAAGTCAACAAGCCCTGGGTGAGAAGAGCTACAGTACTTGACCAAAGTGAAACACAGCACCATCTTGGATGATACTGGAGGTAACATAAGAGGATGAAAAACAAAATAAATTACTACATTCCTATCACTAAGACAAAAGTTCTAGCCAAAATGAAATTAAAAGAATACATTAGACAGAGTCCATCCTCCTCGCACTGATAAGGATGCTGCAGAGGACTCGAGGGGGGGAGGCGCTTCCTTACAAACACACCTGTGTGCAGCACTTGCAATGCACGCAGAATAGCCAGCATATCTTTCCTCGAAAGGATTAGATTGTCAAAAAGGTGTTAAAGCAATTTACAATGAAGTTGTGTTTTTCTATCTGCAATGCAAGTAGGAAAGAACTTTTGATCCAAAACCTTTCCAATGCAGAAGCAAGACATAATTTTCAGGGTAGATAAAGAAAAATAGAATCTGCATATCCCTTTGAAGAATCCAGCTGCAGCTTCCAAGGAAGGCAGAATCACCAAACGAATAGATTCCTGTGAGAGGATAAGCACCTTTTCGATCCTGGGAGCTTTATCATTTTTCAAAACTAGCACGTTTTTCATCGTTTGCCATGGTGATCTTCAAGTGGATAAATGGATGAAGTCAGAAGCAAGTTAATTCCCATCCAGTTCTTTTTTTAAGGATAACAGATATCTTCAAAGAAAAGGGGCACAAAGCAATGGTAGGTGAAGAAAATAAAAGCACAGTCTGGAAATGAATGGATTCAGAAACCAATTAAAATAAAGCACAGTTTATAAGATTTCTTAAATTATACACGTCACACTACTGAAAAAAGCAATGGTTTCTCTCAGCCATTCTTTCCTCAAATGCTTTGTTTTCATTTCCAGAAATAACAAGTTTAATTAAATGTGCAAGATACACTCAAGTGATTCAAACTAATGCACACAGGGATTTAGAAGTCACTGAGAAGATTTTAGGCAGGATTTTGACTCGCCGGGCTTAACTACTAATGGAGAAAGTTGATCTTCAGGGAAAGTGCGTGCATGAGCTGTGTACAACTCTGTTACTGCTGTCAAAGCCAGTTGCTAGGTTCCTGGGAAAGAGTGCTAGGAAAGTAGCAAACGTCAAGCAAACTGGCAAGGAGTGAAGTATTACTAAACTCTTTATATGTGTCAGGGTATATTCACATTCATTACTTCAATTAAATCATAACATATCACAGAGGACTGGGATGTTACTGCCCTGTGTTTCAAATGCATAAGCCAAGACCTTGAGCTTACCAAGAAAAATAGTTCATTGGAACCCTGAGTATCTCATGGCAAATCCGATGCTCCGTCCAGCACATCAACTCCTCTCTCCAAGCTAATAAATGTGCAGGATCGGTAAATGCTGCCCCTGACCAGGTGATCAAAGTGTCTCATACCGGACCAAAAACCTCCTACCCATTTAATCCAGAACAATAATGTCCTTGATCCCAGTTAGAACGTACTTTGTGTATGTTCAGGGTTACAGGCATCATCGAATATTCCACAGGACTCAATGGGAACGAGCACAACATGTTCACAGTATATTCACTGAACTTCCGTACACACGCTAATTTCAGGAATACATGATGTGACCTCAAGAATTATTTTGCATGAGAGAGAGAGAGAGAGAAATGCAAATCGATCAGGACTACTGGGGCTAACTCAGCCTCAAAACATTTCTACTTATATATGTTTACAAATTTGAAAGCAAATTAAGTAAAACATCTTCAGCTTTAAAAAGTGCAAATGCATTATAGGTTTCACGACTAGTACTTGGTTTTTTCCATAAACCACAAAGACAGATAATGAATACAACTCGCATGCTTAGCCCTGGACTTGGAGGCTGAAGGCACGGGCTCTAGTCTCTGAGCTTTGTCAAGTGAGATATTCCATCTTGGTTTTGATTTCCCAGATATCATATATAAATGTGCTTTAACATATATCAGTGTTCCTAAGTATTTAGTTAAGTACACACACCATTCTTGTTAAAGGAATTTATAAAATAAGGAGTGGCACTCAGTTTTTTCTAATATGCTACAATACTTTTTGTTGAATGTGTCCAAATACTGGATTCTCCCAGAAATTATTCCAAATAAAATACAAGGATAAGTGCTCTTTTTCAGAGTTCTCTGCCAAGGTCATATAAGTATGTCAAACTCTTTCTGTTAAACAAGCATCTAGAAATAGGACATGATATGTGAAGAGAAAAACAAGATAGGTTTACCAATAAGCTAGCACACTGCCCCAAGACTTCCCATTAATAACATGTTCTGTTTTAGAAAAATGTACTGAGCCAGGAGTCAACAGATAGATAGGATTTATCACCACTCCTAACACTAAAGAGCTTGGGGCCTTTCACTGTCACTCATTCTCTCTGGTCTTGGTTTCCCCAGCTGTAAAATAAACTGCCGTGTTGTATTACAGAGGTAGACTGGTGATTAGGTTAAAAACTCGAGTAGTCAGTGAAAATTTGAGGAAAACCATACCATGACTTAAAAAAAAACCATATACAACCAAACAGAAAAGCTGATACATAAGCGATCACATTAATGAGGCAAACAGAGGAATTTTTGTAATAACCTGATATTTTTCCACAAATAATAATAATGAATTATTTTGAAAAAGAGTACCTTGAAGAAAGTTACCCTATAAATCATCTCCTTAGTCTATGTTTGCTTACCCAAAAACCAGGGCTTCATAAAAATCTACATTTAGAACACTGAATTAAGAAGAAAATATAGAAGGAAATGACAGATAAACTTAAATATTACACAACTAGTATAAAAGGATGGGCGTGAAAGTACTTGCATTGAAAAAAATTTCTAAAATTACCTTATTATATTAAAACAGAACAACAATCGTGTGTTTCAGAACAACATACGGTCAGGTATGTTTTTCTAAAGATACAGAAGTATATGTTTGTGTTTACCTGAAAAAGTCTTGAAAAATGTTAGAAATTTGTCCGCATAAGTCCAGGTATTTGGGCAAAGGAAATTATGTGAAAAGTATTTCCATGTGTACTAGGAAATGCTTTGTAGTAAATGACTTGCACACAGTAAAAATACATTATGTCTTTGAAAAATAATTTCAGAAAAAAAGAGGGAAAGAAAGAAAGAAAAAAGGAATGAAATGGAGGAAGAGAGAGAGGAAGGAAAGGAGTTACACAGGTAGCGCGGGGGTTTATCAAATGTCACAACTTAATAGCTCTGTGTACTTCAATAAGTTAACTAACTTTTCTCACCAAAGTTATCCTTAGAACAGATGTAAAAATAGACACCTTACGGTGTTTTTATAAGGATTAAAGATAATGTATGTAAAGCACCTGGAACATATTCAAAATTTAATAAATTTTAATCATTATGTAAAGAAGACGATGATATAATCTTGGTTTTATTTTATGGATCAATGAAATCGATTTTTATTAGAATCTTTCAATACTTGACACAGCTTCTTCTCCTCCTTATATCCGCAGTTAGGGAAAAAGAAATTGGAGACTGAAAACTGGGAAGACTAAAAGGCAATGACAGAATAGTTGCTGTCTCATTTTTCTTAGATTTATAAAGCTGTCTGTTTGTCCTCTCTCTGTATTGCATGCTATAGAAGACGCGTAAAAAGCAGAAGGGGCGTTTGCTCCTGAGAAACCTGTAGTCTAATAGGGCAGCAAATGGAAGAAGTGATAGAAGAATGTGTGTAGACAGTAGATAGTACGGAACACTTCCTGGAAGCAGAGTTCAGCATCCCTTTCTACAGTCCTATTCCTTTCGCACTCCCCACCGTCCTCGGAGATGAACTTGGTGGGAGAGATGAGGCTATGATTTGAGGCGGCTCCTTATGCAACGATTCTCATCCAAACCGTGTAAAATATCTTTCAGTCTTCAGCAGCCCTAACAAGAAAAGCAACTGCAACAGAGATTACAGTAAACATTTCGGGATACCCTACTTCCTGCAAACTGCTGTCACGTGGCTCCCAAGAAAGACGGGGTCAGAAGGGAAATGGTTGAAGTGTATAGTAGTTTTGCTTTGAGTTTTAAAAAGCCAATATATGAAAATGGCTCCTCCTATGGAAAGGGGAGGATCCAGGTAAACAGAATGTTGTATCTTTCTAGAACTCTTTTCTGTTTAGTTTAAAGTCACAGAAGCGCTTTTCATCAAGTTTTTTATGATTCCTACTTATATGGGGCTACCTGATCATAGTATGAAGAGTAAAATGCACCAGACAGATGAGCCGATGCCAGGGAGCAGATTGTGGGCAAACAGCATATGGGCTGGCTTTCAACTCTACTGGCCACTTTGGTCTGGCATCCTTATGCAGTGAGCAATCTGCACAATTACTAAGGTGATCATAATACATGACGAATGTTTAAATACAAAAATATATTGCCATGACCTTCCCCCCCTCAGAATCCTCCTCCTCATTTTGAACACACCATACTTATCCCATCATTCTTGTCACTTTCTAAAGCAGTTCTGGAAACCCTCTTTCATGAGTGTCTTTATAAGATGTGATCAAAATATGGTTATTTCCGCTGCTGGGTGCCATCTAATGGAAAGTCAGGCTCATAAAAATATTACAGTGTGTCTTCATCCACCTTATTTATACATACAGCAACAGAGTCAAAATTTGAACTTAGGTTTCTGTGGCTTGGCACCCTAACTATTAGTATTATACCCTAGACCCTTTGTTATGACAATATATGATTAATATTTAAGCTTTTAAAGTAAAATAAGTAAAATCTGAACTATCTATTTGAGTAAAGGGAAGCTTCCTCTGTCTCATTAAGAAGTACTTTGATCTGGGTACAGTGGTGCATGCTGGCAATCCCAGCTACCCAGAGCCTGCATCAGGAGGACCACAAGTTCAAGGCCAGTCCAGGCAGCTTAGCAAGACATTGTGTCAAAATAAAAAGGACTGCTTGTGGGGTTCATTGCTACAGCATCCCTGGGTTCAGCCTCCAGTGACATAAAATAAAAAAGTGCTTTGCTTTTTGAGGACTCCTCATGCTATTTTCCTTCACAGAAAGTTGAGAGTAGAATGGTGAGAACCAGAGACTGGGGAGGGTGGGGGGCAGGGAGGGATGGGCAATGGCCACTCAGCAGATACGTAGTTACAGTTCGAAGGGAATAAGGAATTATGATGTGCTATTGCACAGCAGGGTGACTACTGAAAACAGTAATAAACTACATTTCAGAAAGCTTGAAGACTGCATTTTAAAAGGGCTTACCATTAAAAAACAATAAACATTTCAGGAGATAGATATGTTAAAACAGATATAAGTATTATATATACATCGAAATGTCACATGGCATAACTGTACATTAATTTTTTGTATTTTCATATATCAATTAAAAATAAATTTAAATTTGAAAAAATTTTACAAACTGTACAGAAAACGAAACATTATTTTAGCCATACATAAAGGGGGTTACTAATATGTTAACAATCTATTTGTATCTTATGCTTTTATCCTTTGTTTGGAATTCCAGAGAGTTGGTCAGAAACTTTGAACACTCCTCTAAATAATTTATGTGGGACTTAAACCAATAAGGTTTTAGTTTTTTAAATAGCACATAATTGATGTGAATGGGAAAAATTGTATGTATACCTTAATACACCTAATTCAAAAGAGAACAAAAACAAAACAAATAAAAAGTGCTTTGACTTGCTGAAATAAAAATAATCACAATGAGGAGTAATATTACACATAGAAATTTTATAGATACTGAAAGAGATTTTTATAGCCTTCCTCAGTGACAGACAGAATTTATGCCACTTTTTGATGCAGGACTCAAATAATTTTCCATGCTAATCTTCTGAGACTATCAGTAGAATTGTCTTCCAATTCCTGGGTCCACTAGTCCCTCAGTTAAGTTCCGCACTATGTCAACATCTTGGCCCCAGCCCTGAGTAAGATATAAACAAACTGTTCTTTTGGCTTACTTCTTAACTCTAGATCGAGGAAGTAATGAGATTATATAATGAGCAGTTTGAATTGAAGAATACTCTCTTCTACACCTTAACTCTTCATTAAAACCAACTCTGACACCAAATTATTAAATAAGCACTTGGATTACCAAGAAAATAGCCACAATAATTTTTAAAAGCCTAATTTCTAAATCAATATCCAAAAGACTCACTCAGCCAGGAAAGAGATTGCCAGGACTGTGCTTTAAAGCAATTCTCCATCGGGTCTGCTTTTGAAAGATTAGCAAATTAATCACACGGAAATGTGAATGAACAGAAAATTATCCATAGAAAAACCAACAAACATGAAAACTCACAACACAAAAGAAAAAAGAAAAGTAGCTGGTGGCAAC
>PVJO010016358.1:0-42229 GCA_004026905.1 Hystrix cristata
GGGTTATCTTCAATGACAAGGCCATGGTTGGCTCCACTTGGTAATGGTGGCTTCAGAGAGGGGAAGGGAAAAGAAAGTAACAAAGAAAAAAGCTAAAAGAGGGACAATGAGAGAAGAAAGAAGAAGAAAAAACAAACATACAAAGAAGCAAAAAAAAAAAAAAAGGCTGGGGGGAAGAGCAGAAGACAGTGTTACCCGTGTTGAGTCCCCGACCTTATGCATATATGTTGATGGATCCAGACCCTGTGGGTGTGCGGGCCGGCTCTGTGCCCCAGGTGTGGGGTTGGCGTCTAGGCATGGCCGCACACTGCCCGTGAAACTGTTTCACCTCAACCTGCTGTATTCTCCTGTTTAGAAGACTGATCGCACTGTTCCTGGGCCACCCCGCAGAAGCTGGGCAGGTCCTTGCCTGTACTTCTTTTTAAATTTATTGATCTTTTGTTTGTTAGTGTTGAATCTGCTATTAAGCATATGTATTACTTTCTTATTTTTGTTTTATAGTTTTGTGCATTTTATTTCTCAAATTTGTATTTGGTTATTTTTTAGTTTCCTTTGTCTGCTGAGATTTTTCTGTTTACTCATAATGTCTGTGTTTTACTTCAAATACTTGAACTCATTTGTAATAGCTATTTTAACTTTTTTCTGTGAATTTGAGTATACAGAACACCTTATTCTGAATTATATGTCTTTGGCTCTGTAAAAGTACCAGTCTGTCTCATATCCAAATCATTTTTTATTCATTGAGTTATTCTTCTGACTTTGGGTCACATTTCCATTTTCTTCAAGTGTCCAGTATTTTAAGAATTACATGCTGTACAGAATGAGTGCCATACTCTTGAATTTTTAAAATTTGTTATATTTTCTTAAGGCATGTTGAATTGTGTTCAACATGCCTTAAATTGACTAGTTTATTTATTTAACAGGTTGATTTTTGAGGAATATTTTCATGTTTCATCTAGGCAGGTCTAGAGTAGCACTTGTTCTAGAGTTGAAGTAACATGTAAGTTAGTTGTGCTCTTTCTCAAGTCTTATCAGAATGTATGTACATATAAACACATATACATTTTAAATATCTATTCTGTCTGCTTGACAAAAATTTGAAAGACTGCTAGTACTTTGAAAACTTGAATCCTCATTCAGTTCATGGATCCCCAATAGTTATTTTTTGCCTTGGATATATGAGACTTAGAGTTATTGGGACCTTTGAACAGATTTCTGGAGCTTCCTCTCTCCATAGTTCTCTCTCTCTATTTTTTTTTTCTTTTTTCTGTGCTGGGGACCCAACAGAGAGCCTTGTGCTTGTTAGGCAAGCACTGTACCCCTTGAGTGAAATCCCCACCCCTCCATAGTTTCCTCTTGTCTGTTACTCTACCTTGGAATTTTCAGCCATCTACACAACACCTAATTCTGAATTCTATCTATTCAGCTTTGCCAAAGTGCCAGGAGGTGTGCTCCTCCTCTGTGTGATACAATCTGGAAAGACACCATTAAAAAAAAAAAATGAAGATAATTGAGCTCACCTCTTGTGTTTCTCTTCTGCCACCAATTTTAACCTAGCCTACCTGTTGTACGCAATCAGAAAACTACGGTTTCATATATTTTATTAAATTTCATTGTTATGTTTGGTGGGAGGACTACTTTAGCACTGTGTTCATCATCTTAGCAGAAGTAGTATTATGGTCCCCCAAATTTTTTTTTCACTTTGAACAATTTAAATACTAAACCAAAGTTGGCAGAGGAGCATATATATACTTTGATTAACCAATTACCAGTCACCAGTCACCAATTAGATTCACCAATTCATCAGCCTTGACAAGTTTGTCTCCCCATCACAATCCATGGATCATTATTTTTTGTTGAAAAATTTAAAAAAAAAGTTTCAGATGGCATGAAATTTTACCTCTAAATACTTCAGTATGTATCTTGAAAACGAGAAAATTGCGACCATGATATGTCAATTTGATTGGATTAAAAAGTATTTAGGGATTGGTAAAGCACACGTCTCAGTGTGTCATGGATGCATGGCCTTAGATACTATGCCTGGCCCCTGGAAAATTCCTCTCAGGCATCGTTCTCCTGTTGTGATTCCCAGCCACAATTAACTGAGCAGCTTTGTTTCACCATACACTTCCACCATGATGTTTCCACTTTGGCGTTAGCTAACATGGACTGATTTCTCTGAAACTGTGTGCTTAATTAAACTTCTCCTCCTTGGTGCTGTGGGTTTGGTTATTGTTTTCCAGTGGCAGAAAAATGCTACTGAGTGTAGGTGTGTTCCTGTAACTATACCCAATAATATAGTTCAGAAGCTTTTAGAATGGGTTTGCAGAAATTTGTAAAAGTTTGGAGAGGTGGGCTAGTGAAGTCATAAAATACTGTAAGTAGAATTTGAGAGTGATTCTAGTCTGCACTCAGAAGACTAGAATGCTGATAGGAACGCTGACAGAAAATGCTGGGCTCAGAAGGCTTAAATGGGAGCAAGAACTCCACTGGTAATTGGACTAGCGGCCATGTGTGTCATATTCTGGCAGAATATTTACATTTTGCCCATGTCCTGAGACTTTGTAGGATACTGAGATTGAGGGCAGGAGACTAATTGTTTTAATGGAGGAAATTTTAAAACAACCCAACATTTAGGCTGTGGCAAGGATACTACTGCTGATTTTAGCCAAATTTATAGTGAGAATCAGGGCAAAAAACAGAGCAGAAAATTTTGAAAAACTTAAATGTTGGCTCAAAACTAACCATGAGCAAAGCTGCCACCAAAGGAGGTGTGGCTGCTGAAGAGATTGGAGCTGTTAAAAAGAAACCAAGTACTTAGTACAAGGACAGGAAGAAAGATACCTTAAGGGCCTATCAGGAATCAGCATGACTCCATCCATCATAGTCTCAAAGTTGCAATTTTTCAGCCTTTCATTTGAGAAGAGAGTCCCTAGGCCTCCTGCTTCAGAGAGAACTCTTAGTAAGTCAGTTCTCTTGGATTCATTTCACTATATTCGGCCATCTAAACACTCAGAGGATGTTGAAGCCATGATTGAAGGGATCCTGACTATTGCCTACACTGGTGGCAGACATTTTTTTAAAAATTTTATTTTAATGGTACATTTTAGATGTACATAGTGATAACATTCATCATAGGGGATTTGTACCTGTACATGACATATCTTGTTGCTTCCTTTTTTCCCGTTCCCCTCCCCTCACCCCCTCCTCCCTCCCTATTTACAAAAGCTTTGTTTCCATTTTTTCCTTCCATTTCTTATTTCTCTTGTCCCTCTGTTCCTTTCCCCCTCTCTTGTTCCCTTTCCCATTTGGACATTTCCTTCCCTTTCCCAATATAATACAGTACTTTGAAAAAGGAGATTGAAGACGATATCAGAAAATGGAAAGATATCCCTTGCTCCTGGGTAGGAAGAACCAATATAGTGAAAATGGCCATGCTCCCAAAACTGTCATACAGGTTTAATGCAATCCCAATTAAATTACCCGTAGCATACCTCACAGAATTAAAGAAGACAATCTTAAAATTTATTTGGAACCAAAAGAAACCTAGAATAGCAAAAGCAATTCTGGGCAACAAAAGCAAAGCAGGGGCCATCACAATCCCTGACCTAAAACTCTACTACAAAGCTACTGTAATAAAAACAGCATGGTACCGGCACAAAAACAGACCCCAGGACCCATGGAACAGATTAGAAGATGAAGAAACAGGTCCAAACACTCTCAGTCACCTTATCTTTGACAAAGGGGCCAAACAACCTCACTGGCAGAAAGACAGTCTCTTTAATAAGTGGTGCTGGAAAAGCTGGCTCTCCACATGGCAGACATTTTTGAAGCACATATGATGCTGGTTTTACTGGCATGCAGAATGCCAGAGTTGTGGGTTAAGAGAGCTTTCAGCCCAGATTTCAGAGAAAGTCCTGGGAGGCTAGGCAAAGAGCCCCTGAGAAGCCAGTGTGTGAAACTGTGGGAATGTAGGCGAAGGTGCAGTGGAGACCCACGGAAGTTAGAGATGTCAGGAATATGGAGTGATTGCTAAGGGAAGTTGCCATCTGGGATTATAACCAGCCCAAAAGTAAGAGCATGCGGGCTGCAAAAGGCCACAGGGGTGGGACTGCAGAAGCCCTCGGGAATCATATCTAACATGTCCCCTAGATGCCACCCTTGGAGTTACAGGATGTAACATGTGCCCTGCAGAGTTTCAGTGTTAATTTGGTCTGATTCTTTTCTATTCCTCTCTTCCTCTTTTCTGGAATCTGAATGTTTACCCTATGACATTGTACCTTGAGATTATGTAATTCGTTTTTGATTTTTATAAATGTTCACAGGTAAAATTTTGTTTTGAGTCTGAAAAGAGATTTTAATTTAGACTTTTGAAAAAATGCCAAAGCTGTCCAGGTTTTCTGCAAGGTTTATTGCATTTTCTGTTGTACCCAAGATAGTTGTATCATGTTAGGCAGAATTATTAATTTACTATTGTTTTTATTTGGAGATTAGGTATGATTTAAGGAGATGTGTTTGACTGCCAAGTTGACAAGAGGTGGGTTGTGACAGTTAATTGTGATGTCAACTTGGTTGGATTAATAAATGCCTATGAGATTAGTGAAGCACAGTTCTCAGTGTGTCTAGGTGGTCATGGAGATGTGAGCTTGGGTACTACATCTGGTCCCTTGCTCATTTTTCTCTGGCACTATTTCCCTATTATATTTCCTGGCCACCATGTAATGAGCACCTTTACTCTGCTGTGTCCTTCCACCATCATATTTCTACCTTGGAACCAGCTGAACATGGATTCTATCCCCTGAAACTGTGAGCCAAATTAAACCTCCCCTCCTTGAAGTTGTAGGTGTAGGACATCGTGTCCCAGAGATGGGAAAGTTAATGCAAAAATTATTTTAAACAATCAAAATACCAGTATTACACCCAAGACATTTAACGTTTTTTAAGAAATATTATCAAACATTGTATATTGAAATTTCCTCAACTGTTCTCCCAAAGTATTTTAGAGCTTTATTTTTAAACCTTGGATCCATTCAAAAGTCACTTATCATGTTTTATAGATTATCTCTGGTTTTATTTGATCTAAAATAGTTCTCTTTGTCTTTTTGTCTTCTGTAAAAAGGACATTTTTAAAGAGACTAGCCAAGGTATGTCAGATTGTCTTCATGATTCAAGTTAAACATTATTTGGCAAGAAAAATCTACAGATTGTATTATATAGTTTCTATTTTTTATCATATTTTGAGCATATATTCTCATTTCATTTCTAAGCGATGTTATGTTTGGTCACTTGTTTAATCTTGACTATTCCAGAGTTCTTCCCTGTAAGATTGCTTTTCCTTTTGACAAACAATGTATAATCTGTGGGGTGATAATTGGAAAGCATACAGTTTTGCCTTTTCCAGTATCCTTTGACCCAGTGGTTTTATTATATGTTGATAATTGACTATTACCTTGGGATATATAAAGTTGCAGGTTTTCTATAATTTATTCTCTACTTATTATCTGAAACTATTTTGTAATGAAAAGTCTCGCATTAGTTTTATCATAACAACATTTTGAAAACTAAGTAAATTATAAACTCAGAAGAATTCTATAGAAACTAGTATGCTTTTAGTGTCACTGATAGAGTGACTCTCTATATATTAGGGATTTTAGTTGCACTGTTGATCCGGCACTTTATAGGACTGATACAGAGCATTAGTTCATTTCAGAGAGGCTTCTTATGTCCTTTTCCAACCAATTCTATTCTGTTTCTCTAGAGACAAACAGTATTCTGGTGTTTTTCACTATAAATTAATTTTTCTGTTGGAGAATTTCACATATATAAAATAATACATCTTTTGTAAAGATTATTTTACTAATAACCATGTTTTGGAAATTTATCCATATTGCTACATTTATCAACAATTAGTTCCTTACCCTGTCTGAGTGTTTTCCCTTTGTAAATACACTCCAAAGTTTGTGTATTCATTTTCCCATTGATGAGCACTCTAGTTCTTTCCAGTATTTTGCTATTATGAAAAAAGCTTCTAAAAACACTGTAGTCAGTAGACTCTAGGGTAGTTTCCCCATCATCTGTAGTACTTGGTGTTTGCGTACTTTTATATTTTTCTCATTCGGAGTGTAAGGAATATCTGTGACTTGATTCTAACCAATAGAATAGTAAATGTGATGGTATGTCCATCCCATAATTTTGTTACATTATATACATTCCTGTCTTGCTAGAGGACTCTTTCTAAATACTGTCTCTCATGATCCGGCTTGGAAGAAGAAAGCAACAATGTTGAGAAGATCGTATGGCAAGAAGATAAATATAATCTACTGTTATAAAACCTGGGTCCTCAGCTTCACAGCCACAAAGAAATTACTTATTGAAATAATGAGTAAACTTGCAAATAGGTTCTTTCTCCATTGAGCTTCAAAGAGAAGGTGTATTCCAACTGACACCTTGATTACAAGACCCTAACCAGAGGACCTGGCTATTTATATGCTTGGCTTCTTGATTCGTAAAAACCGTGAGATAATAAATGTATTGTTTTAAGCTACTACGTTTGTGATTATTATGCTATAACAGCAACCTAATACATTATTATACTACTCAATTTGTGGACACTCAGTTTCACTTCTCATTATGCCGATACATGTAAAGTTTACATTTAGTTTTACAAGAACTTTCTAGTTAATAGTTGTATTAGGATTTTCCAGAGAGAAAGAACCAATAGACTATGTGTATCGATATACAAGTGGGGTTTATTAGAGACTTGGCTCATACAGTTCATGCAGTTCATGCAGTTCATGCAGTTTGAAGGCGTCAGGAGCAGAGAAGCCAGTTGTGTAACTCTTGTTTTGAGGCTGAAATTCTGGACACCTATGGAGTAGACTGTTAGTGCAATTCCTGAAATCCAATATTGGACAAGCTAGAATTTTGACGTCCAAGAAAAGAGACAAGTGTATTGTTTTTCTGGGAGGTTGAGGGTAGAGGCCAATTTATCTTTTGTGTTTGTTTTTTCTAGGCCCCCAGCCAATTGAAAGGTTCTGACTCATATAGAAGCTGGATCCTCCCCAACTTGTACATTCAGATTCATAAGCTAACGTTGTCTGGGAACACCCTCCAAAATAATGCTTCATCAGGTTCCCATGTATGCCTTACTCCATTAAAGTTGACACCTAAAATTAACCAGCTCAACAAGAGCTACAGTACTTTCTCTAAAATTGTTTTAATATTTTTTCATTTTTACCAACAATGCCTGAGCATTTCATTGAATTTATATCCTCATCAACATTTGTTTCTGTCAGACGTTTTAGTCTTAGCAAGTCTAACATATCTCATTGTGGTTTTAGTTGTCATTTTCTTGATGACTAATGGTAAAGAACAAATTTTTGTACTTATTGGATGTCTATTATACATGTCAATTCAAATTATTAACCACTTTTTAAAAAGTTGGTTGTTAGTATTATTAACTTGTAAGATTTGAACACCAGACTTTTAAGTTTTGCAATTATGTTCTTCCAGTCTTTCGCTTGCCTATGCACTGTAAAGAAATGATAAATGTTTGAGGTGATGGATATGTTAAATACACTGATTTGATCCTTAAATGTGCTCATTTGCTTAAATGTATATTTCAATTAGAAATTTTTAGCGTTGTTGTTATAGAATATTTTTCTCTTTTATGGTTTTTACTTTCTGTTATCCTTTTAAGTCACAAAGATTTTTCGATTTTCATTTTGGTGCTTTCTTGTTTTAGATTTTCTGTTTAGGACTGTGATCCACTTCAAATTATTCTGTGGGTGTAGTGCAAAGTTGAGATCAAGGATGCATCCTCCTCTCCCAATATGAATCATGCTTGTGTAGGTTTTAGAAAGACTTTTCTTTCTAGAGTTGTTTATCACCTTTGTAAAAAATCAAATAATCATGGAAATCTGGGTTTATATCTCGATTCTCTATTCTGTTTCTTCGGTCTGTCAGTCTGTATGCCAGGGCCATAATTTCTTGGTTATTGTAGTTTTGTAGTACATATTAGGTTGATATTGTGTAGGATCTCCAGCTTCATTTCTTTTTAACATTCCTTGGATGTTCTAGGTCCTTTGCATTTTCATATAAATTTTAGAATCAGCTTCTTAATTTCCACAAAATATCCTGCTGCAATTATGACTGGTATTGCTTTGAATTTGTAGATATATGAAGAAAATTGTCATTTTCAGAACTTGGCCCTTTTAATTATGATTTATTTGGATCATTTTAAACAGCTTCACAATGTTTTGTAGTTTTAAGGTTAAAGATCTAGTATACATTTTGTTAAATTCATTCCTATTAAGCATTTTGTAGGAATTGTACAAACATTTAAAGTATGCATTTCTAATTATTTCCTGCTTGTGTAATGACAAGATTTTTGAGCAATTACCTTATGCCATATATATATATATATATATCTATATATATATATATATATATATCCCTTATTACCTAGAAAATAGTCTAACTCCAACTCCATACATGTTGCAAATGACTTTCAAGCATAAGAAAATCTGCTTAGTCTGCCATTTTTTCACTAAATTACTAACCTCCTCTCCTCACAGTTTTATATTTGCTTGATATCTTCTTTAGTACCTATATCACTTAGTGGTAAGAAAAAAAAAAAAAACACTGTCCTAGTTATCTTTATGAACTAATAACCTCTTAGAAGTGAATGAGACAATGCAGATTGTGTCACTTCCCAGATTATGTGATCATGGTTTTCAATTCTACAGACGCTAAACAAAAATTAGGAGGCATATATGTGTGCATGTTTAGGAATTTATACTTGTACTTGTTAATGAAAATAGGAGTTTTTGTTGTAGCTGGGAATTTTAATATAGTTACTATTTTTTGGAGAATATAGAAAAATTAATTATGGATGGCCCCAATGCTGCTAGATATGTCACATATGTCGGCATCTATCTTTCATTTTATTTTTTATTGTACACATTTTATATACTTTTCTAAGCTACTTGGAAGTAGCTTGCATGCAGTGTGCCCCTTAATATTTCTGGGCATGTTTCCTAAGAACAGGAAGAGTATTTTACATAGCCACATTACAGCCATCAAATTCTAGAAACTTAACATTGATATAAAACTTTCATCCAATCTACCATTCTTACTCCAATTTTATTCATTATCTCAGTAAGATCTTTCACGAGACTTTTTTCCGTCTAATACAGGATCCACTCCACAATCACATGCTGTGTTCAGTTGTTGTGTTGCTTCAGTCTATTATAAACTAGGACATTTCCTTACCCTTTCTTTATTGTTCATCTCATTTATATTTTTGAAGAATTCAGGCCTATCTCATTCTTTTTCACTGTTATATGTTTATTTTAACCATGACTAAATGGCCAGAATGATAATAATATGCCACAGCAATAATGAAGTCATATGTGGGGAATAAAAGTACTTTTGCATATTAAAATTTGACTAATCATAGAAAGAATGGTAATCAGTGGTGGAGATAATCTACTCCAATTGTTTTTAAATCTTTTTTCTTTTTTTTTTCTGACACATTCTTTTCACTAGAAATATTGTGCAGAACTCAAATATTTACAAAGTTAGAAAAATCAGAGCTTCTCAGGATTAAATGAAGGTAGACATTACAGTTTCCATTTGTTCTGGTGCGTCTTTTTTTGTTATGCTAGATCTCAGAAGAAAATTTGGAAAAACACCACCCTATTCCAATCGCCCTGTATTAAAGGGCAATAATCTGCATGCTTAGATTAGACCCAACTATTTATAAAAATATCTGTGTCTGATCAAAAATTTTTCTCTTGGTAAAAGATTCTCATCTGTTAACTAGAGACATTAGACTTGTTGTAAATATCATCAAGTTATTGTGGTGATAATACGAAATGATGTGTATTGAAAGGATTTTGAAATTACAGTACAAAATATTCTCTAATGTAAAAATATTATCATTATTAAGAAAGTTGCTTTGCCATTACAGGTGCACTTAGGGCTAAAAATATGACTTTTAAAATAATATAAACTGGGTCTGTTTTAAAGAAACTGCTATATTATCAGTAGTTGTGGTCCTGTAGAATGTCATTGTGTGTCTTATTACACACAATAACAGGTAAATAATGCCTGTATGGTGAGCTGAATAATTCCACCCATGAACGAAGAGATCATATAAATTGTATCAGTCAGTGCTTAATTGAGAAACAGATGTAATGCAAGATAAACAAATATGTAAGAATTTACAAGATTGGCTTACAATGGCCACCCACAGAGTCCTGTGTGGAAGAGTACAATGTGACTCTCTGCATGCTGAGCCACATCAGAAGGCTGACGAGTCTGTGATGGAAGGCTGAAGAGCCTATGCAGGAAGGCTGCGGGTCTGTGCCGGAGGGCTGACAAATCTGCAGAAGCTGAAGAGTCTGTGTTGGAAGCCAGGAGACAACAGCCAAGGTGAAGGCGAAGACTGGAGCTCCTCTGAAGAAACAGAAGCAGATTGTCCTTCATTTCCCCTTTTTATCATCCAGGACCTAGGTGAGATTCTTTTACTCAAGTTGACACAATCAATCAACCATCCATCTCAAAAAATGTGGCATAGCAATGGCTGTAAACAGCAGGATATAAGGTGGACTATTTTGAAACATGGTAAATGAGACCGTTGAGTGTTTAAGCCTATAAACATCAATAATATCTTGTTACTAAAAGATGTTCTTTTACAGTCATGCTGAAGAAGCTGCCACTTGCATGGGAAAGAAATATGTTAGATTTTCTGGAAAGAAGGCAATTATTTACTCTTCTAAGTTTATATTCAGAACACATCCATAGAAAATGTAAGTTCATATCACAAATAGTCCACAAGATGTGTCACTAGTTCCCAGAAATTGAGGTCACCTTTTCAGACAAGACTATTCCGAGATATGCAATCACCTGCATTTAGTAGATAAGTATCACAGAACAGTTGTTTAGTGCTCCTTATTTTGGGAAGACGCGTCTATAGGGAAGGTTGCAATACAGACTGAATTCCATGGGAAGAAGGAAATTGTTTCCATTTTTTTTTTTTTTTTTTTGCCATCCAAACATTTATTTGTTGAACCAAACACCTGGAGCTCAGAGGGCATGAGGAACTTGTTTATTTGATGTAGTGGGATTCTGCACTCTTAGAGAACTCAAAAGTACCGGTGGTGTTATAGTTATTCTGGGTTACCTTGTAGTTTTCTCTTTCTCTCTCTCCCTCTCTCTTCCTCTCTCTCTCCCTCCCTCTCCATATATTTTTACATGCATATAACCCCTACCTTGTATGAAAATATCTAAATTGACAGTGAAACTGATGCTTCTAAGACAGTTAGAGCCTAGCAATTGAGTAATATGAATTTGTGAGCTACAATAATAAATAAAACTACAATACTATAACACAACTCAATAGTGTTACATGGGATATAAGAAGTATATTCTAATTATTCTCTAGGTTATGATAATAAGCACAGATTTATTATATGTGGGAAAGCAGAGGGTTAAACAGAAGTATTGTGTGTAAAGATGTAATCATAAGTGAGGCAATGGTCCAGCCCCTTGTATAATACCTCAAATATACTAGGCACGCAGAAAAATATACTGAATCATTGAAGTCTTCTTTCTTGCTATCTCAACTCATTCTGTCAAAACAGTGTGAGCAAAAATTTTTGGAAAAAAATGGGAGACTATTTTAATGAGTTCAGTGTAAGAGTGCTTTTTTAAAAAAAGAAAATGTAAAGATACTAATGATAAAAGAAAATATCAATATATTAGACTATATTAAAATGAGAATTTCTGATCCTTAGTAAGAGTGAAATAGCAAGCTTGAAATTGTAAACACATATTTACAGTACATTTTACTGCAAAGTGATTGGTATTTAGAATATAATTTTCAAAATCTACTACAAATCCTTAAGTGAAAACCAAAAACCAATAGCTAAAATGGGCAAGAGTCAGTACAGGAATTTTGTAATAGGTGAAACATAAAGAGAGTAAAAATATGAAAAGATGTATATCTCAGTACTAATCAGAGAACTACAAATTAAAAAAAAAACGTGAAAGAAAAATTAGCAGTATAAAACATTAGCAAGCAAGAGAAACACTTATTTTTTTGGAGGTTAAGAGTAGGAATTTTATTGAGAGAGAGAAAGAGAGTTCCTGAGGCACAGGAGGGGAGGCCGAGTGGGTTGCCAATGAGCTCACTTTTCAGGGTAAGTTTTATAGAGCAAAATTGTGAGGCGGGTACAGTATGTGTCAAAATGATGATTAACCAATAATATTACAAGTGTAGTCGCTTAGGTAACATTGATCCAATGGAGAAGAAGGTCACATAGCAAATGAACATGGAAAGAATAAAGACATTCCAGGATGGGGTGGATCTGGAGATCTTGGGTGACCTAGACTTTATCAGATCAAATGAGTGTGATCTTCATTGTTTATCCCTGGGCCTTATCTTGAGTCCTGACCTTCGATGGATGTGCCTCCAGCCATAGTTGTAGACTCCATTAAGGGCCCAGCCCTGTCTGACTGCCTATAATATTTCTATCTTACTTTGCTGTCTATAATATTCCCCCCTCTGAAGAAGTATCCCTAACTGTGGTTGGGGATGTGGATTCATGCAGTCTGTCACTCAAGTCCTGACTTAATATGAGGCAACCAAAGATGCTAAAGTATTCTTAATACAGTTGATTATAGCAAAGACAGTTGTCCTTTTATTTCTCAAGTTCCAAGATAAATTCACGGAATTGCAGTTCAATTATTATTTATGCTTAAGACAATTCTTAGTAAAATATTACATAGATACTGTCACAGTACAAATTTTCTTTTTCAGAACAGGGTATATTTATTGCTGGACAGAATTTGGCAGAAAAACTTGAGTGTACATCATGATATATTAAAATATAAACACTGATGACCATTGAAATTTTTACTATGTCACAGCAAAAATTAATTCTACTTTTATAATTCATCTTTCTCCTCCTCAAACAGAATATGGAAATGCCAATTTTCTGCCTTTGAACTACTTGTAGCCAAATTCTTGGGAAGTGAAAATTGTTTGGGTTCAAAGTATTTTCCAGTAAGATATATTGTTCTAATTTCCAAAGATATTTTTAACTTATTAAACACTTATTTTCATCCATCCCTCAAAAACATTTTTAAGCACTGGAGTATTAATAAGATCTGCCAAAATTCCATCCTTTTCCTTTGGTTGCATAATCAGCATCTTTTACTATGTACTTCTGATTTTTAACCTTCAAAAATCTCTTAATGGCATTGAACTTTGCTCTTCTTAGAAATCATATACTTTTAATACCCCAAGCAACATTTTCTCACTGGAGAATCTGCTTGAAATCAAAGTGAAGGTTTTAAAACTGTATCATTTATTCTCCTTAAACTATTATTATGTGGTAGAATTTCCATTTAATCTTTAAGGACCAACTTGAGTTCTAGGAAAGATGAGAGTCATCTCTGTGCTTCACATTTCTCCAGCCTTAGAAAGTAAAACCTGCTAAAGTTTATAATAATCATGGATATATCTAGATTTGAGGATGAAAAGGACTTTAAATGTCAACTATTCCAATGAAGCATTTTATAGTACATTATTCAGACAATTAGGAATCCAGTAACAAGGACATTGGAAAGAACCATAATTCTATGCCTTCCCTACAAGTAATGAATTTAGCACAATGTGTTCTTGGGTCCCTAGAAACCATGTTTATAGCAGACAGGAGAATAAGAATGTAATTTCTGCTGAAAATTAGTGAGGAAACTTTGTATGCTTATTCACTATTTAACAATCTTTTATTTTTCTTTTCACATAGGATAAGGTACATAATGAGCAGCCATTTGAGAAAACATTACAAAGAGTAGACATGCCTAAATTTCCATTCAGGACTTGGTGTTTTTATAGACCTCTAACAAAATATGTGCTATAATCTCTACATAACCGTTTCTCAAGATAAGTTCTGACTCTCATATTTCTGTATCCCACACTATATTTTCAGCATTTTAGTATTTTAAATGACCATCATGTTTTGTTAAAACACATCTTTTAAGAATAGAATTCTTATCAATATGTACATCAAAAATGTACCATTAAAATAAAAAAAAAAGAATAGAATTGTTCTAGAACTGCTTAATTTGAGGCTTTTTACCCTTGCCATACTGCTACTGGAATATAGCAAATGTAAATCTGTCAAAATACAGAGGTTGTGAATTTACTATAGATCATTATTCATTTAATATATGCCATAAGGCAAATTAATGGCATTTTTGAAAGTCTAGTAGCTAGAAATTAGATACCTGTCATCCCTTGTATATGCATTAAATTCAAATTATCAGGTAAACTCTAAACAAAGAATGACTTGATATAGTGTCTTTTAAAAAAATGTTGCTTAAATCAGAACAGTTGTCTGTGAAAGAGAGCATAGGTCGAATCATTTCAAATCTTCCCAGGCCAGTTTAGTCTATGGCTATGTCCATATAATGTTAGCTAATATGAACCACAACCACTGGATACATGCCAAATTGACCAGCCATTGGGTCGACAGAAGAGAGAGAAGAGACATCGTAATTTCTTAATTAGGCTGTTTGATTGTAGCCTTTGGACAATACTCAATCCAGTGTGCTACATTATCACTTGATTCTGTTTCACTAGGGCAAGAGAGCATGATTTAATTGGTTTTCTTTGGATTTGTGTTTCCTTTAAAGGATTGATGATATCTGAAAAGCAGATTCATAAAACAACCCAGTATCTAAATGTCCCAGTACCTTGTGGAACATGGATGGTGTGTGCTAGTACAAAAGAAAATTTCCTTTTGTATTTTTTGCAGTTTTTACTAGGACATACTTGTGTGCTCTGAAAGTCCAAAAGAGGCAGAGGATTAATTCATCTAGAGAGAAGAAATCTGACCTAGTGGCATTCTAACCATCCCTCTGGCTACTTTCCCGGAGCCAGCGAATTAGAACAAAAACAAAATAGCCCCCCACACTTTTCATTTAAACATGAAGAACCACCAGGGCTAATTATTATTTTAATTGTTCATTCTTTTATTCATTTGTCAACTGTTTAGTATTTCCTATGTGGTACATACTATACTTTAATAAGCATGGGGAAATATACTTAGATGAATAATGGTCATTTCTTCCTCAGAGGTTCCAGCCTCAGTTGTGGTTTTAATAAATTTCCAATAAAGTGAATGGAGAATATGGGGTAGAAGAGCCTTTTCCCACTCCACTAAGGTCCTCTATGAGTTTGTTCTCATGCTTTAGCTTACCCCGACTCTTCAATTGTTTTATGGATATAAGGGAACAGTGGAAAATAAAAACCTCAAAGGATAGATAGCCATGTTTCCGATTAGTCTGTTCTTGTGATTTCAACCCAAAGTTCATGCTCTAAGTGAGTGGTTTAAATTTAACACATATTAACCCTATTAGGAAGGACTCAGGTCTTTTGTTCAAATTACATTACAACATCCAGACATATCTTTTCACACCTATTGTTCAAGGTAGATATGGACTGGCAATACTGGCTCTAAAAAATGCAACCAACAAAGATGATGCTGGATTACATTGAAACTAACCTAAATGCTTTCTGTAATTTGAACCTATCAGTGTTATTTTTAAACCTATTTCATATCATTCATACGTAAAAACAGCTGCTGGGTAGGCAGAGGAAGGGAGAACTTCACCATATTCTATTTCTTAAAGAAAGAAATTAGAAAAAGAACAAATGATAAGGGAACCGGAAAGTGAGAAAAGCAAAATGACAAATGAAAATTTCTCTCTAAATTTAACAAGGAGAATGTTGATAAAATGGGTAATTTGGTAGCCATTAAACTGCTGAGTCAAAAGTGCAAAACCTTTTATGGACAGAAATCATCTAAACTAATCTGTTTTGTCAGCAGGGAGGGAAAACAGCAATTCAATTGTATTTTACACAGAGACTATAAATGTTTATTCATATCCAAAAAGGAAAACACATACATCTGTTTGTTTATAACTTGACTTATGTATATTTTCCATGTTTGCTGTGATATTCATCTTTTTGGTTTAGTGCCTAAATATTTCAAGGTTCCTTTAATTATTTGCCCTAGGAAACATGTTGACATTCTGTTGTGTAAAAAAGACATGGCTTACTCTAGAAAATTAGAGAAGAAACTGTGAACACATTTGCTTGGGTATGAACTAAAACGCATTTGTATCTAAATACATCTAAAATAATATAAAATATATATATTGACATTCATTACTAAGAACATATTGTTCAACTTGGAAGGATAGTTATATTTTATGCATACAGATACATTCAATGCAGATGTCAAACTGGCTACTTAGTAATTAATGTTACCTGCAGCTTGAGTAAAACTCAAAATTGATGTGCTAACTGTATTCAGTGATTATAGTACATAGGAAATAAATACAATATATCACAAATAATGCATATACATTTAAGGAATTTATACTTCATGCTCACTGATTTATCACTTCAAATATGAGCATTTAAAATGTTTTCATCATAATTGTTGCATGTTTTGAAAAATGACATATGACATCCAAATTCTTCTTAATAATTTGGAGTTACTTTTAAATTGGTGCATGTCTTGCCCTGCAAAATGGTAATATTCTTGTACATCATTCTATCCAAGTCACACTGTGGTACAGTGAATCACTTTTTCAGTTATAGATACTGAAGCACAAAAAAATGCTATTTTTCTCGTATTTAAAGAAACAGCTTATTGAATTGATGGATACAAATACTCATATCTTGTTCTAATTATTTAAAGTGCATCAATTATGTGGTCAAATTTTTCCAAGTGGATGCTTATCCATACAACGAACACTAAGAAGGAAGTTTAGAGAAAAAAGGTACAGTGTGATTTGGGATTTTACATCTGTTTCAGCTTGAAGTCAAAAGTATGTCATTTCAGAGCTAATCTTTTGTAAGCCTAATTGGCATATTTTCAAGAGTTTTTACTTTTAGAACTAACAGTGTGTGGTGGACTTAATGTGGTCAACGTGAGCCAGAACGCCCAGCTGGACTGAGTTGGTGTGATTCTGGGTGTAGAGGATCCACCTGAGGATTGTTGCTGATGCAACATAAAGCAGAACGGGAGCAGAAGCTAGTTGGCAGGCTGTTTCCCAGGAGAAACTCTGCTGCAGCTGGATGTTCTGAAGGGAACTCAGCTGTTCCTGTTGAGGCAGGAGCTCAGGGCCTTTCTGTCCTCAAGGATGGCTGCTGTTGCTTCGGGGGAACTCTGGTCATCATCTCTGCTGCAAGCATTGTATCCTGGTTCCAGTAAAGATTTCTTCAGCCATCATCTGCAGACACAGATGTACACAAGACAATGCCATAGGCTCCCAGCCCTTGATTGGATCTTTTGGGTCTCCAGGGCCTAAGTGGACATTTGGCACTCTTCCTGTATTTGGGTTGTAGGTGAATATTGAAATTTATAAATGTCCTCTTTTTAAATCTGCTCTCTTACAAACCATTGACTTTAGAAAACTAACCAAGACACAGTGCAAAGATGATAATTCTACTAGCACTGGAAACTGAGAATATGGCTAAATAGAGACAAGCATTTGGATACAAGGAGAAAAAATTCCAAATCCATCCAAATGAGTAGTGTTTGATATGATATAAGATGAAAACAGTAATAACATGCTTCCATGTATCTGTATCAATCCCTATCTCCTGTGAGTTTCTCTGCATGTATCACAGATGTCTTTGGTATTTATAAGATTAGGGATAAAATATTGGTCACTTACTGATATTATGGAGATAAGAAATGGCATAAGAAATCTTCAAAATCATCCATTCTATGGCTACAAAACTTAATATAACACTATAGTTATAAGACAATTTCCAGTAGATGATAGACCTTTAAAAATGTTTCTATGGTGTTATTGTTATCTATAAAGAGTAATTCTATCTCTGCAGTTATAAACTGCTTTGTTCTTTCCCTTTAGATATTAAAATAGTATCCTGGTATTGTTTAAGGCCAAAGAAAATTATTATCACTGGATACATTATTTCCTAGTTAAAATCATATAAAATAGATAACACTTTCTAGCTAGCATCAATAATACTGATACATTATTTCCTAGTTAAAATCATATAAAATAGATAACACTTTCTAGCTTGCATCAATAATACTAAGTACTAATATGAATTAAATAAGAGATCATATTCATGAATTCTTCAGGTATATTGGACACTTTTACTTCATTAAATGTCATAGCTAAAACTTTGTACTTAGTATTGTTCTGTGTAATGTGTGAATTTACTTAGTTAAAAGCCTTAGTTTTTGTTCTTAGAGAATATATATGGTTTCATGTGTGCCGCTTAAAATTACATTGAAAAATTGGTTTCTTTTATTCTAGTAAATTTTCATCACATTTTGTTTGCATATGTCATTGTGGTTTCATACATGTCAGTCTACATCTCTAACCTTAATATATCGCATTCAATCTGTCCGTTTGACTCTATGTCCTGACTATCTCACATATTGTTCCACCTATTTCTAACTTCATCTCCACTACCATAGTTCAGGCCGTAGTTTAACAGATTTCCTTTATGGCAATGTTTGGATACAAGCTTCAAGACTTATGTATTCCTGTGTTTTCTCTTGAATTTGTATTTCAAGTTCTGCGGACAAGGAAACATGCCTGTGAGTATAGCAGAAATCAGTGAGGATCAGTGACAGCAAATGTAATGTAAAGAAAAACATCCTCTGATCCCTCATTAGTAGCTGCATTATCTTTTATTACTTTTCTCTGTTTTCTTTCTTCATAATGTATATTCTGGTTTCTGAACATATTTTTCTGTGATTTTTAAATGCCATCATTATAAGATGCACTATAATTTTATGAATCTCCAACATCAAACTGAAAATACTGCCAACTAAGTTATGATACATTATTCATTATATCAGGTTTCAGGATAATTCACTATAAAAAGTATCTTGGAGAATCTAACCATTATGAGAGTTATTTACATATATATGTTTACATATATATATTTAAATATATGTAGTCTATTTTTCTACAGAAATCTAAGATTCAAGAGGGAGAAAACATATGCATTTTTCATTTTATTATTTTATACTCAGAGAAAGTGGAAAGTACTTGATAAAAATCAGAGATAACTATGAATTTTTAAAGCAATGAATGATGCAGGTAGGCTCTAAAAATAATTCCTATGATTCAGTGCTGCTGAATATTGTGTGCCAGAGTGGGAACAGGTGATATTTAGAGTACAAATGGAATCTGCAGAAAGAGATCTAAAAACCATCACGAGTCACAGCACTGGATAGCTGGTTTGTTAGAATCTAAGTTCTTGATGTAAAGGATCTGAATGGGGGAAGAACATTCCAGTTATCACTGTATCAGAACATGCCAAAAGGGCCACCTGACCTTTGTCATGTGGCTATTCTAGAGTACATTATAATATTAAAATATACTGTCTACCTATATTTGCCCTACTCAGTGTGTCCACCCATAAAATGAAGGATTTTTTTTACCATAATCACATTTTCATCAATTTCTTCTTGAATTTATATTAAGCTTTTGCTTGATAAGTTTATCATTATGGATGTAAGGAACAATATGTTTTTTTTGTCATTTCCACCTTTTATATTAAGTAGTTATATTCTTTACTTTGCTTGATGCTTTTAAACTCTTTCAATTATTTTATTAAAAAAGCCCAAGAGATTTCATTCCTCATTTTGGCATTTTTCTGATTCTTTCTTGCCTATTGTTTTATTTTCATCTTGTTGCTATTACTTTGATTTAAATATAGTTCCTGGAGAAGTAATATTTTTTTTTTTTTTTTTTGTGGTGCCGGGGATCGAACTCAGGCCCTTTTGCTTTCCAGGCAAGCACTCTAACCACTGAGCAAAATCCTCAGCCCCTGGAGAAGTAATATTAAATAAATTCCTTTTAAAGATATTTCCAGTTCACTAGTCTCAGTCTTTTAATGCAAGAAATCACTCTGTTTTCAATATAATGACTGATGTGCTTGATTTCACTGAAATCCTCTTTATTTAAAAATAGTATTTTATATTGTTTTCTCATTTTCAGTTTACTCACTTTTCCTGGTTTGAGAAAACTGATATAAATTTGAGGGCCTTCAATGACTAGGCTTTCCTTAAAGCCTTAAGAGAGAGGAGACCATCCAAGCAGAGAGGACAGATTGACGCGGTAGGAGATCTGAAGGCTGAGCCTACAGGTTCTTCAATATGTGAAGGTCATAAAGATTGGGAGGAGCCAGCATTGAAGACCCATAAGGAATAACCAGTGATGTAAGAGGATTTTTAAGAGCTCTTGCCCAGCAGACTAAAATGTTTCAAGAAATTGATAGTGATTATGTCAAATACTTCTTATAGACCAAAAGAGATTGCATTTAAAACTAGGATTTAGCAATATGGTGACCATTGGTGACTTTGACAAATTTTGATAGAGCAGTGGAGGCAAAAATCCTAATTAAAGTTCTTCAAGAGAATGTTTGAGAAACTTCTGGTTATGAAATGTGAAGAAGTTAGTGGTGAAATACAAGTATAAATCTGAACACAATACCCAAGAAGTATTTCAGAGCACCAGAAATTGAGCAGACACTAATAACAAGTTGAGAAATGTTTATTCTGAAAAACTGCAGGAGTTTTTAGTAAGAACAATGAAGATATTATGGTCTACTTGCCTGGAGGGAACTTCCATTCTCCCTATTTTTCCACTAATTTCCATGGTTAGCAAGAATAATACTATTTTACTGTTCTTGAATACAAGAAAATTTTCTGCTTAAATAGGGGAATTAAGGATTTTTCTGGCTAAAAATGGTGTAGTAAGTTTGGAGAAATGAGATTAATCCACAGTTTTCCTAATGAATGTTGTTGTCCCGGTTGAGGTAAACAATAGATCAGCCAATTTAATGGGGACAATACTAGAAATAAGAGTGACAGAGGGACTATATAAGCTTTCCACAATTTGCTCTTTGGAAAACAAAACAAAACAAAACAAAACTATTTACACACTTGGGAAAGTCTCAAAAAAGCACAGCAAAGAATAAAAGACAAAGGAGACTTTGTAATTAACTGCAAGTTTGAATTCACTATTGAACCTACATAAAGATTGATTGGCATTGGGTGGGTAACTTTCGGGCTTAAAATATTTGAATAAAACCTCTGACCAAATCATTGGCTATCCAGTAAGTTACAAAAGGGGTAACCTTAGCTAGACTAAATATAAAAATAAGAATTGAAAATTAGAGACATCAGTGGTTACAGTAGGGGGGAAGAGTTCACAGTTTAAATTTGGCAAAGTTACTAATGCAAAACAGTCTGAAAAACAAAAATGAATATGAAGTTATTATATTATCAAAATAGTCAGTTATTGGCAAAATGCAAAGAAACATAACAATACTAAATATTTGTAAAAAATATACACACATTCATAAATAAAGTATTATGAAAAATATTTAATACAGGGCTTGGCCAACTATAGCCTGTCAGCTAGATCTGGCATAATAATTACTTTTATAAATAAATTTTTATTGGAAGACATCCAGGATCATACATTTGTGCATTATCTATGACTGCCTTCATATTACTATGGGAGAACTGAATTGTTTCTCCAGAGACATGGCATTCAAAGCCTTAAACATTTACTAATTGCCTCTTCATGGGAAAGTTTGTCTGAGGAGGCAGTAAAGAGCAAAATAGGAATAAAAAAGATAAGAAACACAGAAAGCAAATATAAAAATGGCAGATTAAATCCTACTGTATCAATAATTACATTAAGTGAAAATGGAAAAATTAAAATTACAGAGATTGTTTGGCTAGAGATAAACACAAAGCAGGATCTAACCATATTTTGTTTTCAAGAGCCATACTGTACATTAAGGAACCATATTGAAGTACTGGAGCTATAATAATATCAGAATTTTAGACATGTTCTGTTACTAGAGAAAAAAGATATTTCATAATGTCAAAGGGATTGCTAAATCAGGCAGATGTAACACACACAAATAAAAGGGAGCAGATAAGTAAAAACAACTGTAAATAACTCTTTCCAGGAGTTTTGATGTAGGACAACATGAAGTAGAATGTGAAGTCAAAAGAGGACTTTAAAAAATCTAAGGCAATACGATTTTGTTCTACTTATACAAGTGATCCAGAGGAACAGAAAATTATTTATGATGCAGAAGAGAGGTGGAATTTCTGGAATGAAGCCCTTGACTAGACAGAAAAAAATGAATGAAAGGATTTTGGGCATTATCCAGAAGCATGGATAGTTCATCTTTACCTATTGAATGAACAGTAAAGTATATGGGGAACAGATATAGAATATAGAAGTAGGTGGTGTAATGTCTTTTGATGTATTCATTGAGAATATTCAATTCTACTACAGAGGATGAAAAGAATAAATACAATCAATAAAATTAGTCAAGAAAAAAATAAAACTCACGAAAATTGCTTTGGGGGAAATAATTCTCCACTGGTACTTCTTGCTTTTGCATATCTGGAGATAAGAGATATTTTTTCTTTTTCTCCCAAGCGAAGTGCATATATGTTCACTCTTTAGTATAATAAAGATAACGTCTATCTCCAGGGCAAAGGATAGAACTGCTTCCAACTCATTGTGAAAGGTTCTGATTCTCTGAAGCTTAGATTTTGTTTCTCACTGTAAACCACTAAGTGTGCAGACTTCACTCAGCTCTTGTTACATGTCCCTGTGGAAATTAGGGTTTAACTAACTGGTGCAAGAAAATGATACTATGACTACTGCCATCACTGTGGAAACAAACTTTCTTTGATGTCTGAACAAACTTTGCCTCTATGTTGCCACAAGAAACTGTCAAATTAACTTATTAGATTACAAGTAACTTGAAAGCTCATACTTTTCATAATTTTTTGGCACTGTTAATCAGATAATAAGGAAGCAACATAGAGGGTGTAAACAAAATCTATAAGGTATGGTGAGTGTAAGTAATAAACACAAAATTTCTTAGACATAGGTAGAATAAGATGTATCAAATGTATATAATGTTAGGAAGATGGGACCTGTCAAAGACAGAATAAATGAAATATAGGATGGATCAAGCAAGAGTGTTACTCTCAGGAAAAATAATAACACAAAGATCACATCAGAAGATACTATCATGTGTCATCTGGATTAACAGTTATAGCATCCCTAAGTTGGGAATTCATTAGGAACGCTGAATTTAATACCTTTCTGTCTCTAAAATTGCTCTTTCTAAGAAACAAAGGTAAAGCCACAGTTGTCCAGAGAGTGAGTTGATCAGTGAACTATACCCATGGGCCAAGCACACTTCTCCATCCTTCCTGTATAGCTAGTACCACAGATGTCTTCTGTTCGTACCCACTCTTCCTTATTTCTCAACTATCATCTCTGGTTCCCATAATCCAATGATTAGTGGGGAAAGCTGATACAACAGAAGCAGGGAACACAATGGAAACATCATGTAAACCAGGATTCAATGAGTCCTGTTCAACCACTTCCTTTATTTCTTACATGTGTCAGCATGCTAGATTTCTTTCCCCATTGCTTTTTGTTGTGGGTTTTAAAATTATTTAATAGATCATGTGATGTACAAAAATGTTTACTTTTGCTGTAAGACTTTTTGTTTTGTGATCTCTTGGTGAGCTTGCCTGGTGGTTTGCTTGGTGGACACCATAATATGAAGGTAATTTCACAAATAAAAATAGTGGGAGTGGGTTTGGGGATTTAATTCCGTGGTAGAGCACTTGCCTAGCAATTGTAAGGCCCCGTGTTTGATCCCCAGCACCCCAAAACAAACAAACAAATAAACAAACAAAACAAAAATAGTGGGAGCCTTTGAAAATCATCTTCTGCTTGCTTCAGTATTCCTAATTTATCACATAGTGTATGACAGCAGAAAGGAAAGGGGTTGGAGTTTAAAAAAAAAATGAGAAGTGTGAGATAGTCATCTGGGCCAGAAGTAAACTAGATTGATTAGATAATGTAGAATTATTAGGGACTTATTGGGAAATTATAGAATTATTGGGAAACTAGTCATGCTGGTGGTTATTTTAAGTGAAACACCATCATCTTGTGTTTTTCTCTAACCACACCAACTTTTAAAGTACCAGCAGGTAGTTAATAGAGTTGCATTTATTTGGTCCCACCCACCCCCAGAGAACGTGACAAAGGAAGAGAGGGGCAATGGATTTAAGTGGATGCGATCCTTGAAAAAAGAAATGCTCCCAATGCTTAAATAGTGACTGACACAGTGTTTAATAAATATTTACTGAGTGAATGGACACTTGTTAGACTTTTATCTTCAAAGATCATTTTACATTTGTGTTTTCTTGTCAATTCTGTCTAGAATTTGGTGATCCCTTTCAATTTATGGGATAAGCTATTTCTTCAACTCAGGGAAATTTTCCTGTACTGTTTGAAAGATTGCTGCCTGTCTTCCATCTGTTCATGATATTCTTCTGGAACTCTTATTATTTGAAGAGTAAATCTCCTAGATCTATCTACTGAGGCTCTTTCCTTTCCCCTAAGATTTCTTTCACTTCATATTTCTACATTGAGTTTCTTTTGATTTTCTGGTTTCCTAATTTGATTCTCAATAATGACTCTCTGCTACTTAAATGTAACTACTTAATCATTTAGTTGGCAAGTTGGGTTTTTTCAATGAACGTGTGTTCTGCGTGCCCTAAGTGATATTACTGTTCATGGTTGCTAGGTACCTTTGTTCTCTGTCATCATGCATTGTCAGCTCATAAGGGGCAAAGGCGCCTTTGTTGGAGTTCTCTGTTGGAATGTTTGCCACAGTGTTGAAAGATATGATGTATTTCCCTTAGGACTGATGGTCTTAATGCAGGTAAGCAGTTGGTCTTGCACACCTTGCCTCAGAGTCAGGGAAGACTTAGACACTATTTCAACTTCTTCCTGGCCTCTTACAAACCAAGGTCAGCCACATTTATACTCAGTGCCAACCTTCCCTCTTTTTCTTGGCCCAGACAGGGGGTCCAGATATTTCTGCAGGCTGAGCAAACTCCACAGTCCATAGTTGTCTGATGCTCTGATTTCTAATACTATTCTCTAGCAGAAATCTTTTCACAGGTCTTCTAGTCTCACAGTCGTGTTAATGACCTATAAAATCCTATATTTTCAAGACTTTCTTTCTTTCCTTTTTTTTCTTTTTTTTTTTTTTTTGGTGTTGGGGATCAAACCCTGATCCTTGTGCTCGTAAGGCAAGCACTCTACTCACTGAGCTAAGTTCCCAGCCCCAAAACGTTCTTAGAATAATCCTATACTGCTTCAATTAGTGTCTTTATGTCTATTGGACATTCAGGTATTTCATTTTAGTGAACACTTCTTTTTTTGTTATTACTTAATCCTTTTTTTTAATTTTTATTTTTTACCAAGAACATGATTGGTTTATTGTATACATAATGATCACATTTATCATGGTTATTTTGTACCTATACATGATGTGTCTTGGTCTCCCGCCCCTTCCCCACCCCTCCTTTCCATTCCCCCCTTTTCTTATTTACAACAGGTTTATTTACATTTTTCCATTTTTTCCTTTTTCCTTTTTTTCCCCTTTTCCCTTCCTTCTTTTCCCCTTCTAGTTCTCCTCTCTTTTGAATATTATCTTTCTTTTACCTAATATCCATTGTGACTCTTTGTCTTTATGTACACTTACGGTTTCTTATATCAGAGAAACAATTTGATGTGTACTCATGAGTGGCTGATTTATTTCACTTAAGAGTATGTTCTCAAGGTGCATCCATTTACCTACAAATGACTCTAGTTTATCCTTTTTATGGCAAAATAGCACTCCATTATGTAGAAAAACCACATCTTCTTTAGCCATTCCTTACTTGTTGGGCATTTGGGTTGTTTCCAAGACTTAGCTATGACAAATTGTGTTGCTATGAACATAGTTGTGCATATATATCTTATGGTATGGGGTTTTCAATTCTTCTGGGAGGATACCAAGCAGGGGAATAGCTGGTTCAAATGTAACCTCTAGATTTAGTTTTTTGAGGAGTCTCCATACTGATTTCTCTAGTGGTTGCACTAGTCTATGTTCCCACCAACAGTGGAGAAGTTCCTTTTCCCCCACAGCCCCGCCAGCACTTGTTGTTGGTTGATTTCTTGATAATAGCTGCTCTTTCTGGAGTGAGATGGAATCTTAGCATCGTTTTATTTGCATCTCTCGAATGACCAGTGATGTTGAACATTTCTTCGTATGTTTATTTGCCGTTTTTATTTCTTCATCTGAGAAGTGCTTATTCATTTCAGGTGCCCATTTTTCGATTGGGTCTCTAAATTTGGGGGGTTTGATTTTTTTGAGTTCTTTATATATTCTAGATGGTAGACCCTTTTCTGAGGGGCAGCTGGCAAAGATTTTTTTCCCAGTCTGTGAATTTTTGTCCTGCTCTATTAGTGATTTCTTTTCCTGTGCAAAATCCTTTTTAGTAGGATGAGGTCCCAAGCACTGATTCTTTGTATTATTTCCCATGTAGTCTGGGGTCTGTTCATAAATTTTTTTCCTACCCCTATGTCTTCGAGAGTTCTTCCTATTCTATTCTCCAGTAAATTTAGTGTTTCTGTTTTAATGTTTAGATCTTTGACCCACTTCAATTTTAGTTTAGTACATGGTGAGAGACATGTATCTAGTTTTAGTTTTGGGCATGTGGCCAGACAATTTTTCCAGCACCATTTGTTAAATAGGCTATCTTCCTTCCATTGAGGGTGTTTGGCTCCTTTGTCGAAGATGAGGTATTTAAGTGTGTTTGGAGTTGTTTCTGCATCTTCTAGCCCATTCCATTGGTCCTCAGGTCTGTCTTTGTGCCGGTACCATGCTGTTTTTATCACAGTAGCTTTATAATATAGTTTCAGGTCTGGGATTGTGCTGCCCCCAGCATTGCCCCTGTTGCCCAGGATTGTTTTTGGTATTCGTGTTCTCTCCTGGTTCCAGATAAATTTCATGATTGTTTTTTCTAATTCTGTGAAGTATGTTAATGATATCTTGACTGGAATTGTGTTGAATCTGTATAGTAATTTAGGAAGTATGGCCATTTTCACTATGTTGGTTCTGCCTGTCCAAGAACATGGTTTATCTTTCCATTTTCTGATATCCCTTTCATTTTCCTTTTTAGAGTACTGTAGTTTTCAATGTAAAGATCTTTTACTTGCTTTGTTAGATAGATTCCTAAGTTTTTCATTTTTTTGGATGCAATCGTGAAAGGTATATCTTCTCTTATTTCTTTCTCAGTGAGTTTGTTATTTGTATATAGAAATGCTATTGACTTTTGAATGTTGACTTTGTATCCAGCTACACAACTGAATTTAGTTATTAAGCCTAGAAGTCTTTTGGTGGAATTTTTGGGGTCTTCAATGTAGAGTATCATGTTATCTGTGAATAGTGATAGTTTAACTTCTTCCTTTCCTATCTTTATTCCTTTTATTTCTTTCTCTTGCCTCTTTGCTCTGGCTAATGTTTGTAGAACTATATTGAATAGTAATGATGATAGGGGAAATCCTTGTCTTGTTCCAGATTTTAGTATGAAAGCTTCCAGTTTCTGACCATTTAGTGTGATATTGGCCATTGAATTGTCATAGATAGCTTTTATCAGGTTGTGATATAGACCGTCAGTTCCTAATTTCTGTAGAGTTTTTATCATGAATGGGTGTTGGATTTTATCAAATGCTTTTTCTGCATCTATTGAGATGACTATGTGATTTCGTCTTTGACTCTGTTGATATGATGTATGACATGTATTGATTTGTGTGTGTTGAACCATCCCTGCATCCCTGGGATGAATCCTACTTGGTCGTGGTGTATAATCTTCTTGATAATCCGTTGCATTCTGTTTACCAGTATCTTATTGAGAATTTTTGCATCTATGTTCATTAGGGAAATTGGCCTGTAGTTCTCTTTTTTGGTTGGATCCTTTTCTGGTTTTATTATCAGGGTAATGCTTGCTTCCAGGAATGATTCTGGAAGTACTGCTCCCCTTTCAATTTCACTAAAGAGTTTGAATAGTAGTGGTATTTCTGAATTTCTTGTGGAATTCAGCTGTGAAACTATCGGGACCTAGGCTTTTCTTTGTAGGTAGGTTTTTAATCACCTCTTCAATTTCAATGGCTGATATTAGGTTATTTAGTATTCTTATGTCTTCTGGATTCAGTTTTGGTAGTTCATATGTTTCTAAGAATCTGTCCATTCTTCAGTGTTTTCTATCTTGTTTGAGTATAGGTTCTTAAAGTAGATGCTGACGATCCTTTGGATTTCCGTAGGGTTGGTTATCGCTTCACTCCTTTCATTTTTAATTGCATGGATTTGTGTCTTTCCTTTCCCTTTTTTGATAAGAGTGGCTAGGGATTTGTCTATTTTATTTACTATTTCAAAGAACCAACTCTTTGATTCATTGTTCTTTGTATTATTTTCTTTGTCTCAATTGAATTAATTTCCGCTCTGATCTTTATAATTTCCTCTCTCTTACGAGGTTTGGGTTTGATTTGTTCTTCTTTTTCTAGACGTTTGTGGTTCAACATTAAATTATTTATTTGAGCTCATTCTGTTTTTCTTGATGTAGAAGTTCAACACAATGAATTTCCCTCGAAGTACTGCTTTCATTGTATCCCATAGGTTCTGGTATGTTGTATTGTCATTATCATTTAACTGTATAAATTGCCTAATTTCCTCTTTAATTTCTTCTGTGACCCAGCCACTGTGCAGGAGTATATTATTTAGTTCCCATGTGTTTATGTGTATTTTTTGGTTTCTGTTACCACTGAATTCCAGTTTCATTGCACTATGGTCTGATAGTATGAATGGGATAATTTCAATCCCCTTACATTTACTTAAACATGTTTTATGAGCTAGTATGTGGTCTATTTTGGAGAATGTCCCATGTGCAGCTGAGAAGAATGTGTATTCTGCTGTTGTGGGGTAGAACACTCTGTAGACATCTGCTAAGTCCATTTGCTCACAGATTTGATTCAGTTCTGATATTTCTTTGTTAATTTTTTGTTTAGTCAATCTGTCTATTTGTGACAATGGGGTACTGAAGTCTCCCATTATAATTGTGTTAGTGTTTATTTGATCTTTCATGTTCCATAATATTTGTTTGATATAGTTAGGTGCACTGATGTTTGGTGCATAAATAGTAATGATTGTTATATCTTCCTCTTGGAGTTTTCCCTGAAGAAGTATGTAATGACCTTCTTTGTCCCTCTTGGTTTGAAGTTAACTTTGTCTGAGACTAGGATAGCTACCCCTGCTTTTTTTCTGGGTTCCTGTTGCATAAAATAATGTTTTCCATCCTTTGATTTTCAATCTGTGAATTTCCTTTTGGGTTAAATGTGTCTCTGGTATGCAGCATATTGATGGATCTTGCTTCTTGATCCATTCTGCTAGTCTGTTTCTTTTGACTGGTGAGTTGAGACCATTTACATTGATGATTACATCTGTTATGTATTGACTTACCTTTTTCATAGATCTTTTCTGTTGTTGGTTCTGTGTTTCACTTCAGTTTAACTGCTTGTCTTGCCTGGTGGATTCTTTTTATTAGTATCCTTGTAATTGTAGTTTCCTTTTTCTTTTTCTGGGATATCCTTCAGAATATTTTGTAGAGGTGGTTTGAAGGTCATAAATTTCTTCAGTTGTTCTTTGTCTTGGAAATATGTTATTTCATTGTTGAATTTGAAAGATAGTTTGGCCAGGTACATTAATCTGGGTTGGAGATTGTTTTCATTTAAGGCTTGAAATATTTTGCTCCAGGCTTTCCTTGATTTAAGGGTTTGTGTTGAAAAGTCCACTGTGAATCTGATGGGTTTACCTTGATAGGTGATTTGGTTTTTTTCTCTAACAATTTTCAGTATTCTGTTCTTTTGTTTAATTTCTGGAATCTTGATTATTATATGTCTCAGTGTAGATTTGTTTTGGTCATGGGTAATTGAGTTTCTATATGCCTCACTTATCTGTATGTCAAATTCTCTTCTCGTACTTGGGAAGTTTTCTCTCATTACTTCTGTAAATACTCTTTTTAGATCCTTTGCCCTGTCTCCTACTTTTTCATTCACTCCAATCTTGTATTGTTCTTCTTTGCATCATTCTTGCAGCCATTGTAGTGATTTTTCATTGTCTCTAGCTATTTTTAAGAGGTCTTTCTTTTCATTGTCACTAATTGTTGACCTGTCTTCTAGGTCTAAGATTCTATCTTCACCTTTGCTTTCTCTACTGCGTATACTTTCAAGACAGTTTTTGATCTCTTGGCTATCTGTTTGGATCTGTTTCATGGGTTCCATTTCTTTATTGAGTTGAATGTTCGAGTTTTCCATCACTTTTCTAAGCTCCTCTTTTTTTTTTTTTTAATCTATGTCTACTCTGAATTCACTAAGCAGGTCTTTCATTATAATTGTCATCTCTATTTTAACTTGGGCAACTATTTCTAGTCTAATATTCTATATAGCCTCCCCTATCTGTTTTTTAACTTCTGCTGCTATTATTTCTGAAAGTTTGGATGAGTGTCTTCTGATTTCCTCTATTATATTGTCCTCTGGGTTTATTCTGGGTGGGGTGGTGGTCTGAGGTTGTGTTTTGCTCCTGTGTCTTGTCATTTTCTTTGTATATATATGTATTTCATCCTTTTAGTTGATACTCCTTGTTGACCTTATATTTTGTTTATGGCAGGTTATTTTAAGATAAGTATCAGTGCTTACCTGAGAAAAGTCTGTTCTTAAGCTGTTTTCAAGGTATATGTGGCCCTTGATTCCTGTGTCCTTTATGTTCCCAGAACTTACCTCAGTGGCAAGGGTATGGTTGGGTCTTTGTGGTATCAATGACTTGCAAAATGGAAGAAAGAAAAAAAAAAGGCTTGCGACAGAGCCAGCAGTTTCTTCAATCCTAACTGCTTCCAGTGTTACTGTAGTTTGACCCTGCTGGTGCGTGGGCAGGACCTATGCTGGTCTGAGCTGAAGCGTGTGGAAAGCTGGGGAGCACGGGTGATCTAGCATCCCCCAATGAGGTCGTCAGGGGCAGGACGGTGGCCTGCACCAGTCCGCAGTGCTGCATGCACCCACCTGGACCTAGTGTGAACTTCTACCACATTTGAAGCCAGACTAATTTGTGAAAATGTGGATTAATGTAAAAGGCAAATTAAGGGAGTAGCTCTTTGCTTTATCTAACTTCTCAAAACAGTATTGCTTCAATTAGCTTCTGCTTCTGTTCTAAAAGTCATTTAATTCGAGGAAATTTAATTCATGTATACATTTTCTGGAACACATCATCTGCTGAAAGTCAGGCATTTTCATATAATTTTGGAACTGTTGGTATATTTACTAATTATTCTCAAGCCATAGAATGAAAATATGTTGAACACTATAAACTATTAACTGTAGAAACTGTCTCCTCAATCATTTTTATCCTCTCTATGGTGCCTAGTACTGTGTTTTGTACACTTAAGATTTTCAATAAATATTTAATTAATTGAATTTCGATTTAGTTCAAATCGTAGTTTTATTCAGATAAAATTATTACAATCATGAAGATATTTTGAAGTGAATAATGACAATGTTCTGTAGTACTCACAGAGTTTTCCTTTCTTTTGTAATCCCTGGCCTGATTGTGAGTTGCTGTGGATGTGAGGAAAAAGTATGAACAGAAAACTGGCAACATCTACAATTGTCACATATTTCTCATGGTTCTTGCCCATGTGTTTTTTCTCGGCATTTTTCTTCATCAGTGTATTCTTGACCTCATATATTTTCCAGAGGTCTTTGCAATGCAAATAATCATCTTCATTTTCATTATCAAATGAAAAAAGCCAATTTTATAAAAACTATCTTTTCTCTCAATTGTTAGACTGTTGCATTCATTAAATACTTACAGGAGAGGTTTACATTCCCCCTTTTTATTGTGCTCTCTATTTCCTAAAAGTATTTTTAAAGTCAATTTACCTTAAACTCTTTAGTAGGGGTGACTGCTGTTTTATTTTATAGGAAATGATAAAATTTAATAACTTGGAAAAGAATGTTTTGTTCTTACAGATATTGAATTGGAAATTCTCAGACCAGAAGTAAATTTATATGCAGGATCTAAATATTCCAGAGGTACTATGTTTCAGAAAAAAATAAAACAACAACAAAAAAAGAATACATAGTAACGAAGGAAATCTTTGTCACGAAATGAATGAACCTTGGGGATATTATGCTCAGTGAAATAAGCCAGTCATAAGAACAAATATTGTTTGATTCCCTTTATGTGCATTATCTAAAGTAGTCAAACTAATAATAAAAAGAGGAAAATAGTAGTTGCTAGGAGAGAGGTGAGGTATTGTTCAATGGATACAGAGTTTTAGTCATACCAGATGAAGAGGTTCTGGAGATCTACTGGACAGTGTGGTGCTCATAATCACCAACATTCTACTGTACAATTAAAAATTTCTTAAGAAGCTAGGTGTGGTGGCACACATCTATGATCTCAGCACTCTGGGAAGCTGAGGCAGGAGAGTCCCAAGTTTGAGCTCAATCTGGACAACTTTGCAACTTAGTGAAGCTATCTCAAAATAAAAAAAAATAAAAAATAAAAATTGCATGGGGATGTAGCTGAGTGCTAAGACCCTGGGTTCAATCCCCAGTAACACACACACACACACAAATAAGAAAGTAGATCTTATATCGTGTGTTTCCTATTAGAAATTTTAAAAATGTATCTTAATTTCAGTCCACTTCTCCTTTCATGGCCTCCAATATAAAAACACCCTCATTTTAAAGCAGACATTTGGCACTTATTACATATACAATATGCACTAAGACATTTCAATATTCTAACAATTGCATTTTTATGTTTCATTATAGCAAGGGAAATAAATTTGAAAGTTGCTGCTGAGCTTCCACACAATGTTTTGAGATCAAAAGTTCATTGCTATCAATTTGGGGGATTCCAAGGCTTTTACTGTCTCCAAGAGGTGGAAGCAAGCCCTAAGCAACTAATTTGTTTCTAATGGCATTTGCCTCATTATGGTAGGGTTTTGGGAAGTTTTATTTTCCAAATTCTCCCCAAGTATGTCTCATTGAGATTGGAATGGCTTTAAAAATGTGAAACAGCTGTTAGGTATCTCATTGTCCTTCATGATAAAAGATAATACTGCTGATATGGTTTCTTCCAGAAATGTATATTACTGGTAAAAACATTACAAAATCTGTGTTTCCTCCCCACTAGTCTCTCCGTGTGTCCTTTGCTTAATACTTGTAGTTGCTTTAGAAACTTGTCCCTAATAATCGTTAGACTTATACTTTGCTTTATGGGCATCTGGCCTTCTAGCTCAACTGGAGACCCCACATCTCTAATTCTGTGTAACTGTTTTCTGTCTGTTTTGGCTGCTTTGTTAGAAGTTGATAACTCCTAGTATAATATTTATTCAAAGTGTTTCTTTCCTAATTCTTAGAAGCTGAATGTTGGTATGAAGAAGATTAAGTACTCCAAATCAGGCTTACCCTTCACCAGATGGAGCTTACCCTCTCCTAGGTTTTCACTATTGTTATGGTTTGCTTTGTGTGTATTTTTCCTTAGTAAACACAGTACCCAGGGCACAAGACTGTTATTCCTCACATGTTGCATTTTGTTAAGAATTCCTTCATATTTTTCATTAGCTGAGTCTGCACTCACATTCCTCAGGAGGACAATCTCCTTTGTGGAGATACACATGTATCAAGTTGCCCAGATGAAAGGGAATGTCATTGGTCAAGAAAGTCAGCTGACTTAGGTCTGTTTCTGTAGAGTGTGATAGAATGAAAAGAGTGTCTTTATCCACTGATCCCCTGCTAGAATCACTGTGTAGATCTTAATTCAATAGCCAAAATACGTGGGTTCACAGAGGCCTTTGAAAACTGACATTTTTGTTCCCTGAAAGCAAAATATATATCTTATTGTATTCCCTTGCATATCAAATATTGTTGAAGGTACATAATCTTACCTCTAAGCATTCTTAAGTAAATGAGACTATCCTTTACTCTGGGAAAGATACAACAGCAGAGACACATTACTATGCTGTTGCTTGGCAAAGTGTCATTAAAGTGAAAGAAAGTAGGAATGCAGAGGAAATAAAACAACATCCAACAACTAGGCAAACACAGCTTAACAAACTGTAAAACACAAAGAGAAACAAATGATTGTGCTTATTTCAACCTTTGAGGCATAGGTTCCAGTAATTAGTAACCTCAATATTTGGTATCCACAGTTCAATTTAAACATATTGTTTTGCTGAACAAGTTGTGCAACCTCAGATCTTTTTGATAATGACTTGAAATTGTGATTTATTTTTCTTCTCAGCAAAAATAAAATGGTTAACAGCCCGTCTCCTCAATATTTTCAATAGCTTGCATTTATTGTGTACTTTCGTACACTTCTTACATGCGTCGCCTATAATTATAACCATAATTATACTTTAAATTAATATTTAATATGTACAACAACCTTATGAAATACATGGTACTGTTATCATCATTTCATATAAGAAAAAGCTAAGACCAAGTAGCAAAAGAACTTGCTTAATGTTGTAAAACTAGTGAAGGGAGAAGTCAGAATTTGAAAGGAGGATTGACTCCAGGGGACATCATGCTTAATTGCTACCTTCACTGCTTTACTACCCGTTTGTGCTATTACAATTCTCTTTTTAAGTAAGGCAAGAAACATTCAGATTTTCATCAACTTTCTGTGCTATGAGGTGGGACTATTATTTGTACAGAGTGGAAGAGGCAAGCTTTTGATGGATTCCTGAGGCATGATGAAGAGATGCACTAGGGATAGGCATGGTGGGGAGATTTCCTAGCCAGGCTCCTGGTTTGTTTGGAACAAGTCCAGTGAAAGCGTGGATTCAGCAACAGAAAATCTAGGTAAAAAACTAGGCAAGCAAATGATTGCCCTTATTTGTAATATTCATATGGATATTAAAGAGCAGAGTGAACAATAAAATACGAGCCAAAGGAAAAACTTTGGGCATTAAATACAGACTCAGAATTCCACACAAATACTATGTCGCAAAAGATCAGGATTAAAGCAGAAAACCTGAGCAGCATCTGTGAGGTAACAGTGGTAAGAAGGATTTTGATATGGGACCAAGCTTTTACCTCATGTTTGGAGCTTTTTTTTTTTAAATTTTATTTTAATGGTACATTTTAGATGTACATATTGATAACATTCATCATAGGGAATTTGTACCTGTACATGATATATCTTGTTGCTTCTTTTTTCCCCATTCCCCTCCCCTCACCCCCTCCTCCCTCCCTATTTACAAAAGATTTGTTTCCATTTTTTCCTAAAGAATGATAATCTTGAGATATTTCTAGGTAAATGGATGCATCTTGAGACCATACTCTTAAGTGAAATAAATCAGACACACATGTTAGAATACCACATAGTTTCTCTGCTGTGAGAAACTGAAGTGTAAATAAAGACTAAAATGTATTATATTTGGAAAGGGAAGAAAATGTCCAAATGGGAAAGGGAACAAGGGAGGGAAAAAGGAACAGAGGGACAAGAGAAACAAGAAATGGAGCTTTTAAAGGCTTCCTGTTAAAGTAGACAACCAGTAAATGTGATTAATTTGTGGCTTCAAATGAGGATATCTATCCTTTTGTGGGGGGTGGGGCAAGACTGGAAATTAAAAAAGCCCGAGATTAAGTAGGTTCTGAAACTTTCCACATTCTTAAAGAAAACCCACTTTTAGGGAAAGATCTTAATCAGTCATTTTTTTTTATTTTACAGTAAATAAGACAAGTTCTGGCTTGTCTTCTCCAGAATATCTTGCAACTTCAGCCCTGGTGCTCATAGGGAATGAAAATTTTGATTCTAGTTTATAGGACTTTCTAGCTCAGACAACTATATGGAAGTAGATTTAGGACAGGAGCAGATCTTCCCAGCATTCTTGATATCAAGGCTTTTCATTTATTCATTATACCTTCTCTGCCAATAGTATTTTTCTGTTAATGCAAATACCTGAAAATCTTATATATTTTGATGATTCATTTCTTTCCAGTTGGAAATCTCTTGAGTTCTTTTTCTATTTGGTCAATGTAGATATTTCAAAAGTTAGCAAATAGCAAAACTAAGTTGACTTCTTTAGTTACTGCAGCTTTGTAGGAGCATAGCAATTTCATTAGTGAATTTCCAGTCCTGGTTAGTGTTCATAATTAAAGTGATTCTGACTTGTCAGATAATTGCAATTTTCTTCTCAGTTGTAATTCTTAGAATGTAGTGAAAGAGAAATAAGGTGCAATTGAAGTTTATACCTCTGTGGTTAAGTTGAAGGAACACTGCCAACAGTTATTTCATCTACTGGACCTGCAAGAAGCTATACTCCAGGATAAGATGGACATTACCCTCTTTTATCTGTCTTGCCTTAAGAAATGATGAGGCCAATGTGAATGAGTAAGAGGACATACTTTGCTGGTTAACAAATTATATCTGGTTCTAGAATATTAGGTAATGTACTGTAAGAGTTTACGGCTAAAAAGCGTTAAATGACTTTAAGGGAGAAAAGATACTAGTAGCTATGTTTTTTTTCTATACTAGACTGATATACTTAACAAAAATCAGCATGTACTTAAACCTAGTCCTTAAAACGAATTCTTAGATATTTTCATGTGAATTATTTGCTTTTTGTGGCTTTACCACTGTCTCAATGTGTAACTCGTGGGCTAACTACTTAAACACAGTAAGTTTCAGCTTAATTCTTGTAAAATGGTGATGATAACAGTATACTATTCTTTAGGCTAGTGTGAGATGTAAATAATATGTGTAAATCACTCAGCAAGCCTGGTATATAGTGGATATTAAATAATAGCATCAATTCTATAGTATTCCTTTATTTTTATCAAAGCAACAATGTAGAGTAGGCAGAAATACTAATACTCATTTAACAAATAGAGAAACTGAGTCCCAGAGGTTAAATTATTTGTTCAAAGTTGGTAAGTGGGAGAGTTGGGTCTGTAATTCATGAATATATGTTATTTTTACTCTTAGAATTTAATCCGTGCAGTATATGTGCATGTGCAAGTTTTCTTTGAGGAGAATCAGGGTATGTGGTAAAGTAGAATAGGATACTAAAAAATGAGGGCATATATTAGTGCAAAGAAGTATTAGAATCAGGTAGTAGCTCCAGGGGATGGTAAGGTCTAGAGACAGATAACATTTATTTTTAGAATATGAAGAATCTAAATGTAAAACAAGCAAAAGAGCCAGACAATCGGTTTGAGGTTGTAAAGCTCTCATCAGAAGCTCAAAGGGCTTATCTGGGCAGGCACCATACCTAACCAAAGCCAGTGAATGTAACGTAGGAGGAAGGAGTGGGTATTGAGATGAAGTCAAGAGGATCTATCCCATTTGAAAGCATTCAAAAAAACATGCAGACCAAATGAAATGTGTCTGTGGACTGATTTTAAACCTTAAATTAATGACCTGGAATAAATGATGAGGCAAATTTTTAGGAAAATTGGAATAAGATGGATTTGTGAACAAAGTTGGGGTGATTAAAAAAGGGAGAATGAGACATCTTTATTGAGGTTACACAATAGTTTGACAAATACAGACATATTTTAATATGCACAGGAGAAAAGACAGATTTTATGCCCCTCAATTTTCTCAGGCAAATAGGATGCAAAATATCATTTAGTGGTGTTTTTAAAGAGAGAACAGGAACTGTAAGGTCAGGAATGTGGAGAGGACTTGTCTGGAAAAATCACTGCAAACAATTCAATTGAAGTCAGTAAAAAAGAGAAAAACAGAGGGGCAACAGGTGAAGTGAGGCAGCATGATTTGAACTGGGCTGGCCTGCATGGTTTTGTGATTTTTTTTTTTTTTTTTTTTTTTAGCATACATAGGAGCAGCATACTGTTCCCATCTGTTTTACATTTTGTCACGGTTTGTACTGTGTTTGAGTAATACTAAGGCAGGGTATTAGGGTGTGGCCAGCTGGCTGCCAAGTGGGTGTGCCAGACATGCACAGAAAAACAGTTCCAAGCAAAAAGTGCTGTCTGCAGTTCTTCTTCGGATAACTCAAGCAGGTTTTTGATAGGACAGCGTAGACCTGCTGTCAGCCTGGGGAGTGGGAGAGACAAAAGGTGGAGGCTGTTAGGCTCATGGACACCTTGTTCCTTCTTTCACAGTGATCACTCTCATTGTAGAGTGTACTTCTTTTCCTACTTTCACTTGACCCGGACACACTCTGCAGGGCATGTTTCTTTTACTAACATTAATAAAGGTAAAACGTACTTTTTGCACTTGTTTTGTCTGATTCTTTGTTAAGGTGAGATCCTAGAAAGAATCTCTAAAAGGAGTCCCCAGTACCCCACAACCCAGTAACAGTACGGACCCTTTATTAAGCAATGCCAAAAGTGATAAGGGGTTCAGGTAAAATAATTGCTTTCATTTTTGTAAAAATGATTTTTCTTGCTTTATGCCACTCATTTCTCTAACGATGTGAAATAACATACTTGCCTTAATGTTCCATTTACTTTTTCATAGGAGTAGGATATGTGTGTGTGGGTGTGGGGGTTTGTTGGGGAGAATTCTCCATTCATTTGTGAATATTCTTTTAACCCTGGGATATAAAAAAAGAGGGGCATGATTCTCAGACAGAGGCCCTGCAGTTTAATGTGGATGATGCTCTTGTCAGTTTGATGTGCAGAGCAATATTTTTGTATTGTTTTAATACATATAATCATTGCTGTGTTGATCTCATGGATTATATTTTGGCACCCTAGGACGTGAGTCTATTTTAAGATTTCTCATAGAAAACAAAGTACATTCCTACTTCTTTTTTTGCTAACATGATATTGAAAAATAAGAAAACAGAAGAAATACATCTTGAATAAGAAACAGATTTAAATAGTTAAAACAAAACCCTAGGAATAGTCTAGGCACTATTGCGTGTTTCAAATGTAATGAGAGATGTTTTGTGACAATTTCTTGCAAGACATTAGGCAGAGTAAGAGAAGAATTACATTTACCAAAAGGCTTTGGAATTTGGAGCCTTCTTCCAAAGTGGGAAAAAGGAAAATGGAGCTTGTGAATTATGAGTCATTTTAGAGCGGCCTATGACTGGGAGGCAATCTGTTGGAGAGACATCTTGTATTCAGATGGATAGATAGTGTGCTAGAGGACAAGGAAGGAAGAATTGAACAGAAGGAACATTCTGGCAATGAAGAACTTAGTAGATAAGAGAGGTCATGGGAAATTTTCAGTTTTTATGCTAAGGAACTTTAGAGATAGACTTATATGCACACATCACATTTCTGTTAAGCTTTCTATATGGAGTGCTGGGTAAATCTTCTGGGGTAGCCTGGGCCTACCAGAATTTATCATTCTTTTAAATGCAACTGCATTCATAGATTGGGCTGTGTAGTACATGGAGACATAATAAAGTCATATCCTTTGTTCTAAGGAAATAATACTAATTGGAGTTATTTTGAAGTAGAAAGTTGTACCTGACTGCATGACTTTGGGAGAAGTAGAAATTTATGGGAACATTTTTTCAGGATCACATCTTCATTAAAACTTCCTGCACTCTGACCTCTCAGGTACAGAACAGACTAGCAGAAAGCACTCCTTTACCCCAAGTGGGGACTAGTACCTATGTCGAAGAAATATCACATGTGGATAGAAACTGCTTGCTCATCCCTTCACAGCAGATATTTAAATATGTTAATATGAAATACTACAGTACAGACTGTTCTAATTGTCCTTCATTTATCTGTAGACATTAAATTATACACTATTAAAAATGTTTTTCCCATGTGACAGATATTCGGCCTTCTTAAATACAGCCAATATTTTTCAGGAAAATAAGTCAAGAGAAATAAAACTGTTTACTTTCCTATATCCATCTTTTTTTTTTTTTTTTTTTTTGGTGCTGGGGATCGAACTCAGGACCTTGTGCTTGCCAGGCAAACATTCTAACCACTGAGCTAAATTCCCAGCCCCCTTTTTCTTTTTTTGAAAATTATACTTTTGTAGGGATAGATGGGACACCCTACGTGGGGTCAAAAAAGGGACATGGGTCCCTTAGAGCTTAGAAGAAAAACAGCCTCTTGCAGTTTTGTTTTTGAAATACTGTCCACTCTAATTGTTGCAATGTTCGCTTAAGTTTCTCTAATCCCACAGGAAACTCAAACACCTAGCAACGAAACTAGCCAATCAGGTAGGGCTGCAGCCAGAGGGAGGGGTCGCCACCTCAAACCCATGAAAACAGGACCACTGGTCACTAGGCAGTTTCACAGCTCTGGGCCCCCACTCCTGAGAGTATCTTTGTGCCTCTTTCCTCTGCAAATAAACTTTACTTTCACTGCTCACTGTCTTCTGACTTCTCTTCCTCTATCTATGTCAGAGAGAGAGAGACAAGCCTGGGAAATTTGAAGGTGAGCTGGTGATCCCAGACCCAACCGGGGACATGACATTTTTAAAAAATTATTATCAGCTTTTGAACTCTGTTGAAATCTAAAGCCCATAGCTTATTTTTTTTTTTATATTTTAAACCAAGAACATGTATTGGTACATTCTACATACAATGGTCACGTTCATTACATTTATTCTGTATCTATACATGGTGCATCTTGGTTCTCCCCCTCTCCCCCGCCCCTCCCCTCTGCTCCCTCCCTCCCTATTTACAGCAAGTTCATTCATCGTTTTCCATATTTTCCCTTTCCCCTCTCTTTCCCCTGTTGCCTTTCTGCTTTTCCCCTTCTTTTTTCTAGTACTCCTCTCCTCTGCACACCATCCTCCTTTTATATAATATCTATTACACCTCTTTGTCCTTACTTACAGTTATGGTTTCTCATATCAGAGAAACAATTCGATGTGTGCTCATGAGTGTCTGATTTATTTCACTTAAAAGTATGTTCTCAAGGAACATCCATTTATATACGAATGACTCTAGTTTGTCCTTTTTATGGCAGTGTAGTACTCCATTGTGTAGAAAAACCACATTTTCTTTAGCCATTCATTGGTTGTTGGGCATGTAGGTTGTTTCCAAGACTTAGTTATTACAAATTGTGTTGCTATGAACATGGTGGTGTATACGTCCTTGTGGTATGACGATTTTAATTCTTCTGGGAAGATCCCCAGTAGGGGAATAACTGGGTCAAATGGAACCTCCAGTTGTAGTTTTTGAGGAATCTCCATATTGATTTCCACAGTGGCTGGACCAGTCTACATTCCCACCAACAGTGGAGGAGTGCTCCTTTTTCCCCACAGCCCTGCCAGCATTTGTTATTAGTTGATTTTTCCATATACGCAGTTCTTTCTGGAGTGAGGTGGAATCTTAACGTTGTTTTGATTTGCATCTCTCGAATGACTAGTGATGTTGAGCATTTCTTCATATATTTATTTGCCATTTTTATTTCTTTGTCTGAGAAATGTTTATTCAATTCAGTTGCCCATTTTTGGATTGGCTCTTTAAATTTGGGAGGTTTAATTTTTTTGAGTTCTTTGTATATTCTAGATGTTAGACCTTTGTCTGATGGATAGCTAGCAAAAATTTTCCCAGTCTGTGGGTTTTTCCCCTACTCTCTTGGTGATTTCTTTTGCTGTGCAAAAGCTTTTTAATAGCATGTGGTCCCAAGCACTGAATCTTTGTATTGTTTCCTGTGCAGTCTGGGTTGTGTTCCTAAATTTTTTTCTTACCCCTATGTCTTCGAGGGTTCTTCCTATTCTATTCTCCAGTAAATTTAATGTTTCTGTTTTAATGTTTATATCTTTGATCTACTTCGATTTGAGTTTAGTACATAGTGAGAGACAAATATCTAGTTTTAATATTCGACATGTGGTTAGCCAATTTTTCCAGCACTATTTGTTAAATAGGCTATCCTTCTTCCAGTGAGGGTGTTTGGCTTCTTTGTCAAAGATGAGGTATTTGAGTGTGTTTGGGGTTGTTTCTGTATCCTCCAATCTATTCCATTGATCCTCAGGTCTGTCTTTTTGCCAGTACCATGCTGTTTTTAATACTGTAGCTTTATAGTATAGTTTTAGGTCTGGGCCTGTGATGCCCCCTGCTTTTCCCCTGTTGCTTAGGATCGTTTTTGCTATTCTTGGACTCTTCTGGTTCCAGATGAAATTCATGATTGCCCTTTCTAATTCTTTAAAGTATGTTAGTGGTATCTTGATTGGAATTGCATTAAATCTGTATAGTAGTTTAGGAAGTATAGCCATTTTAATGATGTTGGTTCTTCCTAGCCA
>PVJO010016359.1:0-42233 GCA_004026905.1 Hystrix cristata
TCACTCTGGCTGTGGTACTGAGAACGGAATGTAGGGCGCAATAACAGATGTAGGGGAAACAGGGAGCTCCAGCAATAACCTGGGAAGAAGGACATGGTCACTTGGACAGGGCGATACAAGTGGACAGAAGGGGTTGAATTTTGGATACATAAGGATGCTAAGGATGGCAGGATGGACTGATGGATCTGTGAGAGAAAGAAACATTTAACCTGACTAACTGGAAGTTGGAAGTATCATTTACTAACACGGAGAAGATAATAACAGGAGAGTTTTAGGGAAGGAGGTTTAGTTTGGGACGTGCTAAATTTAAGAGTAGGCATCTAAGCAAAGATGTCAAGCAAGCAGCTAAATACACCAGTGTGGGCCGGAGGGATGGATTTTGGACCCTCATGAAACAAGAAAGTCTACTTCATCAGCTGAAATTTTGTCCTACTTATGCTGAAAGCCAGAGGAGAGGAAAAATGATCACCTCTGTAGTTCAAGCTTTTAGGATTAGGTAAGCAAGTTTTAATCATGCAGCTGTAAGTAACAGATCACATCCCTCGGGAGCTCCACCTGTGCTTCAGATAGCAGCCGTGTTAACCTCATTTGCTTTATTGCTCGGTAGCACATTAAGATGTGATCCAGAAATGCACCCGTGTACAGCTCTTAACTAATGCAGTATTACTGAGTGGCTGAAGTCAGAGCGATGCTGCTGAAGCCGAAAAGTCCTGGAAACCGGCGTGTTCTGGGAGGTCACTCGCGGGCGCCATATGCCTTCATTATAGGACCCAGGCTCATCGAAGAAACAGACTGAAGTGTTTTGAATATTATTCACCAATTATCAAATTGTTTCTATACCTACCTCAGGCCTTTTCCTTTTTAAGGAAAAAGCATAAGGGTCAAGGCAAGGGTCAGAGACCCAGCAGCAGACTGTGGTGGTTGTGATGGGTACGCCTGTGGGCATCTTCCATTTCAGCCTTGCTGTCCTTGGCTCCTAAAGCCCGGTTTGGGTACCAAGGGCAATCCTGGGGTTTCCTGAACACAACCGTAGCTTGCAATTAGGAGTGACCCAAATGACAATCTGGCAGCCATAGAGGTCACGCGGCCACCTGAAAATTTCAAATGTAACCACATTCTGCATTCCTGCCAGCACTCTTTGTGGCCAGCTTTAATTTGCTCAGAAACTCAAGAGCAAAACAAAAAACAAAAACAAAAAATCCAAAACCAAAACAATCTGATTGAAAATAAGTGAAGTCTATAATTTACTCAGTGTCGATACCATCATTTACCAGCAACGGCTCTTACTTCTTCTCTATATCCTGTCACTTCCCACCGAAGATCTCCACATGCTCAGTTTATTGGTTTTATTTCTAGTAAAGAATGAACTGAATTCATTTACTCTGTAACAGTGTCAATTTGTTTTTTCCTGTTCTAAACAGCCTCTGAATATACTCTTAGAATTCCCTTTTTGGACACTTTATTTCATTTCTGGTAGTAGTAGTTTTTGGTGCCTCCTGAAGTTTCAAATGTGGTAATTTGTCATGCATGGCCAATTGGAGTAGATGGGAGCCTTCCTTCCAGTCTCCTCCAGAGATGATGAGTTTGCTACAGTTGTGGGATTTGTGTGTCCCAGCTGAGATACTCATAGTTGTAGCTTTCTCTATGTGACTTCACAAAGAGACGCAGCTGCACAGCACTGTTTATACTTATCAGTGTGTACTCTGTATTCTGTGTAGTGCTCAGAAAGGAACACCTGAAATCAAGTACTCAAACTCACTTGCCACATACCTTCTTACATCATCTCTGCATCTGGACGTAGAGTTGGTGGGAGTAAGGTTCTAATGGTTTAAAAAAAAAACTTGCAGGGATGGAAAAAATGGTCTTGTCTCTACTTTTCTTCGAATTTTTACAACTCCAAATGTGTGTTTTCACCTTTCAGCATGTGAGGTGAGGCGGTTTCTCCATCTCTTTGGCAAAGCTTCGCCTCCGAGGGGTGCAGGAAGGGTAGTGGGCTGAGCCTGCAGGTTTGGTTTGTTTGGGAGTCAGCTTCAGGTTTCATGTCAAAATGCTTTTCTGAGATGTAACATCCTAGTTTTCAAGTCTTTTGTAAAGTGTCGTCAAATAGCCAAGATGAGAGATGGGAAGGAAGGTGGTTTGAGGCTGGTGAAGCCCCAGATAGTGATGCATCTTTAAGTCCTAGGGTATTAAAATCCTTTCCTGGGCTTTTATTTTTACTTTCTGAAGGGTTTCCTCACCATCTGCCCCCACTACCCTCCTAGAAATGGCCAATTTAGACTCATGGTGCGGGGAGTATTTTCTGAGGAACAGGTTGGGTACTGATAATTTTGGACAAATCTTTCAACAAGTTAGAGCCTTAAGAGACCTTAAACATCTTGGGGAAGTTTTGACATAATTGCTGCGATCTTATTTGTGGAATGAGGATTAGAAAAACATAACAAAAAAACAAAACAAAACAAAAAAACAAACCCTTGAAGGGATGGGATAAAGTGGGGAGCTGATTAAGGAGATTAGGTATGTGACATTAACCCAAATGTAAAAGGGTAGGGAGAGCCGACTGCATTAATTATAAACATATGCCCAATATGGCATGGTGCAGATGTGTTGACATGGTTTACAGCTCCTGTTAGAGATTTAACGTGAAAATAATTCTTTAGGATGTAGGATGTAGGATGTAGTATGTAGTCATTCTCTCCATAGCCCCTCACTTCTGTTTATGTATTCAGCAAACAGGACACAAACCTCCTTCCCTGAGAGATAGGCAAGCGAGAGTGGGATGTACCACAACACACATCTCTGTTTCATAATCTACCCAATAGCAGAATTTTACAGGATTCTCCCTGCCTCCACTGCATCCCCAAATGCTCTGGACATGGGCTTTGGAAGGCTGTCTTTGGACTCTAAAGGCAGCACCAAGGGCTTTTGCCTAAGACACTCAGCCCCTCTCAGTTCACTGATCTGGAACTGACATTATTCTCCTCACTGATCAGAATGAGCTGAGTAAGAACCAAGGCTCCAGCCAGCCAGCCAGCCATGCATCCATTCGTGGTGCTGGGAATCAAATCCAAGGCCTCATATATGCTAGGCAAGTGTCCTACCCTTGAGCTAAATCTCCAGTCCAAGGCGCTTCATTTTTAAAAGCAACCTATCAGCAGTGTTCAAAGGGGGATCCTGAGTCCTGTCATCACCTAGACTTTTATGATCCCCAGTAAGCTGAACTAAACTACATCAATGGCTCATTTGGAAGCACATGGGCCATCTTATCAATTGCTGTCACAGCATGTAGGAAGTGACTGGCCTATGACACTAGCATCCGGGTGTAGGATGGCGTGGTAGTTGTTGTCTTTGGCCTCTTGCAGCCTCTAAACCTGGGTTGGCCTATATATTTTAGAACTGTGCCTGATGGAAGGAGAAATGTTTTAAGTGGTTTATTAAAAAAGTGTAGAGACAAAGCCAGCCTCAAAGATGGTCAAAAAATTTACCCTAGCTGCAGGTCCTGTGGGAAAGAGAAACGTAGGAGGTGATTAGGAAAGGGAGGGTGGTGACTGTAGTGGGGCCTGAGGTTTCTTTTTGGACTGATGGGAATGTTATAAAATTGGACTGGTAATGATTATATGATTCTGCAAATTTACTAAAAGTCATTTAAATTACTAAAAATTATTATGGTATCATACAGCTGTTAAATTAAAAAAATAGATAGATCACAGACAGCTATTATAGATGGATGGAAAGATTTACTATTCCCATTTTTCCTGGTGGATGACCCACTACTGATGACCCTCACAGAATCCAGAACTGCATTAGGAAACAAGAAAAATTCTGTGTTCTCTGCCCAAAGCCAGTGGTTGGAAATTCCAGTGAAGCAGATTTTTGCCTCTCTGCAAGGACTAGCCTTCCGATTGTTATAAAAGTCCACCAAAAGAATAGAAAGCTCTGTGGGAAGCACTGCCCTCTGTATCCCTGGCTTCAGGCTCAGTGGTCTACCAGGCACCTGGGACCGGGCTCCGCGTTAAGCTGCATAACACGTTGTCTCCGAAGGTAAATTCCACCCCTGGGCTTCAGGAATTCTGCCACTGGGGTGTGGCAGATTCCCTTTTCCCTCTGAGGCTTAGTTTGTTCATCTAGGAGTCGGGGATGGTTTTGCCACATTACAAGTTAGCACCTGGATGGGGATGTTTGTGTGGAGCTCTAAGATTTGCTGATGAAGGAAGCCAGAGGGGCAGACTTGCTGAAGATTTAGACTTAGGTAATAACAGGAACTCGGTACCCAACAAACGACAATTGTGCCTACATAATAATAGTAATTAATGCAAGAATAACTTCATTTTCTATTTCCTATTGCCACTTTTGTTCTGGGCAGCTCACAGTCTCAACAGAAAGAAATTTAGTCACTTCTGGTGTGCAAATTTATAGTAATGTTTTAACGTTTGTGTTAGCATTTGTATTAGTCAGTTTTCTAGAATCAGTTACAAGTTACAACACTAGCACACACAAGCCAAACGCAGGAAGAGTACAGAACATCTACCTGTCTGTCCACTGATCCAGTCAAGGCATGGGAGCCCACGGCAATGTCGTGTGTACGTCCATGTTTGCACTAAGAGGCTGAAGAAATCTATGCTGGAGTCAGGATATGACATTCACAGTGGAGATGAAGATCAGAGCTCCTGTGACGAGAACAGCAGCCGTCCCCCACGACGGCAAGGCCCCAGGCTCCTTCTGCGAGAACAGCCGAGTTACCTTGGGTGGGGGGGACCAGCCACAGCAGAGCTTCTGCCGGGAAACAGCTGCCTCCCATCTCCTGCTCTCGGTCTCCTTTGTGCTGTGTCGGCAGTAATCCTCAGGTGGATCTTCTACGCCCAGAACTGCACCAACTCAGTCCAGCCGAGTGTTCCTGCCCATGCTGACCACAGTCAGTCCACCACAGCATTTATGGCTCTCTTAAAATTATAAAACTCTTCTGTTGCCTGTAAGAAATTTAGAAAAGGTAGAAAGCAGTGAAAGATATTATAAATTAAATGGGACTCTCTTAAACCAACAATAACCACTATTAACATACATTTACAATATTTTTGTAATTTGCATTGGTGTATATCGTTTTTCAATCATATTAATGTGGATGGTTTTACAAAAAGAAAAATGTTGGTAAACTGATTTCTAATTTAATTATACATGCCAATCTTTCCAGGTTAGTAAGCATACTTGTAAAAATTATCTTTAATTGTAACATAGGGTTGTATTATACAGTATTTATTTATATACTAACACTATAAAATCAATATAATAAATTATTTTATTTGAATCACTATATTACATATTAAATATAAAATTAATATGCTATATGTTAATATATATATACACATAGGAGCTGTGATCAAAACATACCATGAATGTTTAAATTAAAAAAATATTGCAGTTAAAAAACATGTTGCCTTTAATCACCCTCAAAATACTGCGCCATGTTTCGAACACACTTTTCCCATAATTCTTACCATTTTCTGAAGCAGTTCTGGAAGTCCTCTTTTGTGAGGGTTTTCAGTTGTTCTGGTGAGGCTGCTTCAGTGTTCTGAAATGATTCAAAACATCCACCTTTCATGGTCATTTGGTCTTTGGGGAAGAGCCAGAAGTTGCATGGTACCAGATCCAATGAATAAGGTGAGAACAGAGTGTCATGTTTTTGACAGAAATTGTCGTAAACATTCAATCAAGGAGGGGTGATCACAAAATAAAGTTAACATTTACATTTAAAAATTATTACAATAAAAGACACATTGCCATTATTCCCTCTTCAAAATACCTAAAACACTCCCCCTCACTTCAAACACACTTATCCCATCATTCTTGGCAGCGTTGTTTACTGTAATTTTAAAAATTTAAACATTCAGTGTATTTTTTGTCTATTTGTATATCTAACCCATTTCCTATTGTAGATTTAGGTTATTCTATTTTTTGCTTTTGGCAGTGAAATATTGAGGCCAAAATCTTGCATCTATTTTTAATGTAAATACCCTGAAAATGGACCTTAGACATGGAATTTCTGGCTCAAAATATATGAATATTACTCAAATTTTTAAAAAAATTAATTTCAAAAAAAATTAATTTCAAAATAGTTTGTCAAATGCTTTGTGCCTATTATGCTCAAATGATCAGGGGATTTCTCCATATCATCTTTTGTTCTTGTTTTTATCATCATTTTTATATATTTGCCAATTGTGTACAAATACAGTGATATCTCACTTTTAAAATTTGAATTTTCCTGCTAATTATTGGACTTGCCCATTTATTCAGCATCCTTCTTAGTTTATGTTTCTTCTTTTGTGAGTTGCATGTTCATGTCCTTTATTTTTGTTAGATCTTGCCTTTTTGCCTTTTGATTTAGAAGATCATTAGATATGTTATGTATATCAATATATTTATTTGGAAATCAATCCATTTATTTCCCTTACAAGTTACAATTATTTTACTTAAGGTTGTTTTTATATATTGCTAAAATCTATTCTTATTCTTGTATGGTGTCTGTCTTTGGTATGATTCTGAGAAATTACTTTCCCACCCAAAATGTGTATTTCTTTATTTTCCTTTTTATAATTTCTCTTTTTACATTCACATTTTTAAGTTCTCTGGTGTTAAGATTGATTTATTGTGTGAAGAACTTCATTTTCTCCAATGTTCAATTACTGAAAAATTTATCCGTGATTTAATTAATTTGAAGGGCTACCTTATCATGTATTAAATTCTTATGTACAATTTCATCTGTCTCTGGACTTTGAATTTTTGTCATCGATCCGTCAGCCTTAGCCTATGATGCTCCTAGACAATCTTAACTAATGCTCTATGTTATTATACACACACACACACACACACACACACATATCATTTTGTTATATAAGGTAATATCTGATCAGACAAATTGCTGGTCATTTCATATAAAGTGCACCCTCAGATATTTGATTATTCCTGTAGCTATGGTTATTGGGAACCTTTTGAAACTAGGTGTTGTTGATACATAATGTCTTAGTTACTTTTCTAATCAAGGATAGTGAATACTCAACATCCAAAACGTCCAGGAGGAGAGGTGCATTTTAGTTCACAGTTTCAGTCCCTGATCAACTGTCTCCAAGGCAGAAATGGCCTGGTGGAAGGGCCTGCCATGGAGGAATGCTGCTCATGTCATGGCAGCCAGGAGGCAGAGAGAGAAGAGAGGGACCAAGGAGGGAAAGATATTCTTCCCGTGACCCCAGTGACCGCCTCTGCTGACCAGAACCTCCTAACAAGTCAGCTAGAGTGTCCCGATGATCCAATCACCTTCCAAAAGCCCAGTCTCTGAGTGCATGAGAATTTTGAGGGTCATTCTTGAACAGACCCATAACGTGCAGTAAAACTTTTCTGTCTTTTTTAGGGGAGCTTCTGGGGATCAAACTCAGGGCCTTGCCCTTGCTGGGCAAGTGCTCTACCACTTGAGCTAAATCCCCAGCCCCAGACTCTTCTCTTTTAAATATATGTTTTAGACAATTAATTAAGCTGTCATTAGTTCAAGTATTTGTCAATAAAATACAGAAGTAATTTATTCCAGAAGATGACAGCTCAGTCTGGAAACAGGGTTTGGTGCAGTTTTATCACACGTGGACAGATCTGCCCTCCAGCACTTTCTGTTTGCAATTGTCCCTCTGGAGTCTTCTGTGTCCTGTGGCAGCTCCTAGGCACAACTTAACCTCATGGTGTGTTCTCATGTCACAAATGAACAGAAGTCATCTTCAGATGCACAGATTCCCTAAAAGAGGGATTTAACGTATTTCTCCCTCGGAAGGGAACAGAATGCTGAACTTCAGAATAGGTTATTCGAGTGTTCAAGGCATCTGAGACCCGAGAAGGTGTGCTGGGGAAAGAAGTCTTGGTTAGGAGTTACTTATGCAGATAAATGAATTCTCTCCATTATCAAGATGTTGAAGCACCAAACATCATTGTCCTTTTCCTCAAAGCCAAAGATATTTGAGTTTCATGTTTTAGGCGTGGTCCAGAGAGAAAGAGGACTGGTGTGGGCCAGAATTGCAATCAGTATGAAGAGCACCAAACTAACAGGTCACCAGAAGGGTGATGATAACGTCGCAGTTAAGACCCCGGTGGATAAGTCAAGGCACCGGAGCCCAAGAAAAACACTGTGAGGTCCAGTAAAAACACTGTGAGGTCTTTGAAGCCAGTGGCTGCCACCAAAGGTGCCTCCTCTGGACCTGTTAATGTAGCTTGCAGTTTTAATATCTTAAGTTCGTTCCCTCTTATTTCCTAGTAGATAAACATATCTGCAATTAATGAAAATTTTATCCTTTTTCTACATATACGTCTCTTTTTTCTTTCTTTTCTGGGGAGTATGCATTTTACTGCACTGGATAGACATTTTAGGCCAATAATAAAGCAAAAACAAACAAGATAGATTTATCTTTACCCTACACATCACTAGAATGCTTCTAATTTTCACTGCGAAGTATATTGTAGGCAGTTTATTTCAGAAATAATATGTTAATTGCATTTAAAAAGTTTCTATTTCTTATTCACTTAGTTCTTTTTTTTTAAAAAAAGTGACCACTACATTATAGGAATACCTGCATATCTGTGTTTATTGTGGCACAATTCAGAATAGCCATGATATGGAACCCAGCCGAGGTGCCCATTGGTGGATGAATTGATGAAGAAAATATAGTACATACACACACTATTATTCAGGCATAAAGAACAAAATTATGTCATTTTCAGGAAAATGAAGAAACTGGAGAGCATCATGTTAAGCCAAATAATTCTGACACAGAAAGACAAACGTTACATTTTCTGTAATATATGGAATCTAAAAATTTTAAAAAGATGGCATGAAAGTAGAAGGGAGACTGTTATTAGACAAGACGAAGGGAAACCAAGTAGGGGAGAGTGTGGTGTAAGGCAGAGTAATGGGGAAATAGATAGGACCAAATTATGTTATATGCAGATATGAAATGCTATGTTGAAACTCAGTATTTTATAAATTAGTAGACACTAATACAATGTATTTTTAAAAGATTGCTACATGTCCTTGTCATTTTTCTAAAATACTTATCTAACAAATTACAATAATATCTATTCAATTGTTGAGCCAGAATTACATTCTAGAATGAACCCTTGTAGCTAGAATATACCACAATGCGGTATATTTTTTAAAAACATGCTGCTCAAAAAGATTTGCTGATATTTTATTTAGAGACTTCCCCTCTGTATTGATGGAAGAAATTGGTCTATAATTTTTGTCATTGATGCCTTTACGAGTATGTTAGCTTTGTTTTATAAATGGATTTTATTTTATAAATCATGAAGGATTTTACACTTTTAACCTCTAGAGCAATTTTTTCAAAGCTTTCCTTAACTATTTTTTCTGAAAGTGTTCAAGTAACTCTCCGGTAAAGTGTTTGAATCTGTCCTTTCAGAACACTGTGTCCCAAGTCACTGGTGAGTGCCCCTCAATAATGTGTTCTCCTCATCCATTCATACATTTTGCACTCCCTGCTCTAACATTTTCAAAATCCATTGCCAGATATGCTCTTTGACTCCAGCCAGTACCTATTAATCAGCTCCTGCAACTGCTCCTGGGGACAAGAATAATACTTCTGTCCATAGGCTGGAGTGTGATATGATTTTGGTTGTCAGCCAATGGACAACTTCAAGGGATGAGGATGGATACTGCAAGGTACTTGTCGCAAGTACAAGGGCTGAGGATTTAGCTCAGTGGTTAGAGTGCTTGCCTCACAAGCACAAGGCCCTCAGTTCAATCCCTGGTACCAAAAAAAACAACAACAACAACAACAACAAAAAAATCAATTACAGTCTTGGCAGGGTCAGCAAGCAAGGAGAGATGTTCTCCCCGATAAGAAGGAGGGGCTGCTTCTCCTGGTACAGACAATCAGGGAGATTGGGAGGTTCCGGATTATTAGGTTCATATATTTAAATGTCCCCATCTCAGTTTCCATGTGTTCATTTTTTTGTATTACTCTCCATGTGAAACCTATTGTGAGTACCTGTCTTCTTTTCTGTTTTGCTACCATTACAGTGAGATCGTGAGCCTTCTTTCCGACCTCTGCCTTTTAACCGCTGGAAACGAGGGGTCACATTAAAGACTTCTATAGAAGCAAACTGGCTTACACGCTGTGCTTTGTGTGTTGAGAGTTGGCTGTCCTGATTCCATCACTTTCTTTCGGTGCGGTCAACAAAAGCCAGACAACTCTGTAATCTTTATAATTACTATACTTTTTAGCTGTCCATGCTCTACCCCACTGCCGACCCAACACATTATGTTCTGCCTATACCTCATCTTAGTCAACCATAAGTGAGACCCTTAGGAGTGGTAATGTCCATGAACGTTAGGGTTTCTTGTCGCCCTACTTACCTCCAACTACAGGGACCCAAAGGCCATTTGATCATGAAGGGCCCATCTAAAGTCCCACCCTAAACACCCACTTTCTAGGACTGGCCCTGATGCCAACTATTTTAGCCTGGCTTCCCCTGGAAGCGGAGTCTGAGACTAAGGTTTGTATGTGATTGTTCACTTGGGAATAGAGATATAAGGGTTGGAACGAGAGACAGATAGAGCAGCAAGTAGGGAAAGTGGGAGAGTTAAAACAGAATGTGTTGTCAAGTTGACCAATGGGTACAAGATGCTCAACCCCAGCAGACAATCTAGAAGCATTATGATATGCAGCTTATGGGCTTGCTCCTGGGTGGAGAGACAGAGGAGCATTTACCCATCAGCTCTTCCATCACCTCTGGTTGAGGGATGCCCTCGAAGCACAGTAACTATTTCTTATTTTGGTTGAGCAAGCAAGGGCCCACTGACGTCCTCCACTGGGGTGTGTCAGACAAGCCCTGGAGTGGGTACAGCAAGGTGTGGCCAGATCACACCTGTCGGATACTCTTCAGAGCCGGAGTAGAACTAGCAGCTGTGGTTGTGGGTGAAGTAAGAGCTGAGGATTCAATTGTTGCCCAAGAGGCATCCAAAAATCATCCAAACACTGAGACTAGAAGTTTTGTTTTACAATGTTTAAGTGTATTTAAGGATTAGTAACCAGATTTTCTACCTCCTATTGAGTTCATTTTGGGAACTTATGTGTTACTTTGAAAATCATTCCATTTCATCAAGATCCTCAAATATAATAGTGTAGTCTTGTTTCTCTTTTATAGTAGACTTTAAATGTATTGTCTAATTCGCTGTGTTCTATTTTTCAGCTAAACAACTTCTTTTATTATATCATTATATTATTACTTATTATATTAATACCTTTTAACAGCTTTGCTTTACATTAAAAAGCTTTTGTTTTGACATGAATATTTAATTAACTTATTTTTCATTCTTCCTTTAGAAAGTAATAGTATTCTAAAATATGATTTTTTTCTGAGTACAGTTTTGCCACCCACCAGAAGTTTTGAAATCTGGTGTTATTATTATCATTATTTTCAAAACAGTATTTAATTACATGTTTCATTTCCTTTCTTACCCAAGAGTTATTTAAAAGAATATTGCTTAATTTCCTGGCATTCAGATTCTACGATTTAATACTTTTCTTACTAATTCTTTATGGTGTTAGGTTAGGGTCAAAGATAATTTATATCTAAGTATTTGCTGACATTTCTTTTACAGTCTTATCTTAGTTTACAAGTGACCCAGATATCTTAAAGGAATATGAATTAGTGTTTATAGACTATATATGTTAAAAAACATATTAATTCCTTTGTGTCTATTGCATTCATCAAAGTCTATGAAGTCAATGATAAGTGTTGTCACTAAGATTCTAGTTTAATCGATTTCTTCATTTCTAAGATTTTATTTTTAATATTTGGCTGCTATTTTATGAAGAACATAAACATTTATGAGTCTTTTTTGCTACTTGCATCTTCTATTGATATAATTTTTTATAATATTTGTTCTTGAATTCTTCTTTGATATTACTATTACCATTTGTACTTAGGTTTTCAATTTGTTTTGTTTTCATTTATGTACTATATTTGGGGTACTCTTTTAAAGAAGAGATTTATGGGTCCCTTAAGTATAGGCCTGTCTTTTAAAACCAACATACACGACTCAAGGTTTCCATGGAGGAAATACAAACCACCTAACAGGTCTCAAGTGGAGAGGGACTTAATCTAAGGAATTAGTACTATGAGAAAAATTAGGGGAGGCTGGAGGAGCGAAGACACTGGGGCACTGGACCCGCATTTACAGCACTACAGTTGCTGTCCCCAGGTTAGGAAGTTATTGCTGCTGCTTCCCAGACAACTGCCTCTTCCCCCTTGAAACTAGTGACCAGACGCTGGACCACACCTCCTATCTGTTGAAACTTGTTCCTCATCTGGGCAATAGGAAGGCAGCTCCCATTTCCTCTCCATTTCTCAAAGTTCCTTCGAGAGTACTTTATTAGCCCAACTATATCTGCACCTAGCATCTCATTCTGAAGGCCTACGAAAGGTGATTTTTAGTTTTACAATCTCTCCAAACCGAAGGAGGATGAAATGCCAGCTAGGAGAGCCAATCCAAAAATCTACAATACGGTGTTGGATTTACCCTTTTAATTCCGAGAACCCTTCTGTTTCAAAGCGGAGTGTAGCTCTGTCACATTTATTATGATAACTAATACTATGGACCTAATGTCCATAGTACATGTCTTTATTCTTATACTTATGTTCATTTATACTTTACTGTCTTTTGGTATGTTGGCCAATTTTTATTTGTTCCTTTTTTCTTTAGTAATTTGCAAGTTTTCTATTCCATTTTATTCTATTATCTTTAATCTTAGGTTAACTATATAAATAAATACAGTTAAACTATGTATACCTTCGGGTTAAGTAAGTATGTCTATATCTTTGCATATACATGCACAAGTGTCTTTTCAATGTCAAGCATAATTTTGTATCTGTCAAGAGATATATATTAGATATACTAGTTAGAGCCCTTCGGCAAATAAGAGAAGCCCTTTGTTACTTTTGTTTGGTCGTAGAATTAGGGAAGGCCCAGTTGTTTGGTTGTAGAATTGGGGAAGGAGTACAAAGGTAGGGAAGCAGGCGGGAGGCAGGAAGTTAGAGCCAAGTCACACCCCGGACCAACCTGTTTGGAGTCCTGCTGCTTCCACTTCCACAGCTGCAGGTACAGGCTCTGCTTTTCCTCCCCTTCCTTTGGGTGCAGATCCTGGACAGGACTCCCTACTCTCTGCACCCAGCCCTGGGCCTTCATTGTAAGGGTCTGCAAGGACAAGTACATGGCTTTTAAAACTTGGGTCACAAAAAGCTGGCTCCTCTTCCACTGAGATTCCCGTAATGGCTCATTCCTTGAAACCAGGAAGGGGTCCCCCAAACTGCAGTGTTCACTGCACACATCCTCATGTTGTAAAAGATAAGAATTTGAGCCTGTTTTTTCTTCTCCCTTTTGGTCTGACCGACAAGCATCTGTTGACTGCCTTCTATGAGTCAGAAGCCACCATGGACATGGCATACAGAAATCAAAGGCCAGTTTCTGTGTGCAAGAAATGTCTAGCCTGGTAGGGGAGTTACATAGCACGGGTTCTGTTTTAATGTAATAGGACATAAGCTCGGGACATGTAGACTTGCAGGGCGAGACTGGAGCAGTGGAAAGGGAGGCTTGGCCTGGACCAGTGGTGGTGAATTTATGGCACGTGTATCTCTATGGGTTGTTTGCATCATTAAAAGCTCTGAAAGGTTCACCATCATTAGCTCAGACTAAGTGAGAGAACACTGAAGTCTGCTCTCATTTTCAAAAAGGAGCATTTTCTAGGTACCCAGCGTGGAGGAAATATATGCACTTCATTGTCACTAGGGGATGAAAAACAAGGTACAACCCAAGGAATTGTGGCTAGAGCGGTGGATGAGGCCACCTCAGGCTAGAGGCGACCAAAGGAAGGTGACCTAGGAAAACATATATCATCCCAGGCCCACAAAGCCAGGGTCTAGAGATTATCCGTCTCTGAAATTTGCTGAGTCTTTACATCTGTAGAGCTTCTAACCCTGCTGGATCCTAGAGAAAAGGGGACAGAATGATGGCAGAGCTTGCAAAAGGGTGCTCATAGAACAGCTTTTCCCTGATCTTTGGTTCAGCAAAGGTATCACTGCTTCTCACAGTTCAGTAGACACCATAGAGGGTCATTAAGTTTGAGTGGTCTTTTGGGTCAGGGGTCCCAGGGGCCATTATTGAGGGTAGGACCACCTAAGTCAAGGAATGTGCATGGTGGAGGCTTCACTGGCCCAAGAGAGAGCAGTATCTGGATGTTTCACCTTCAGAGGTCACCAGTGTCCCATTCCTCTGATGTTAGCCAGAGAAGCAGTTACACCCAAAAGAGACACGACAAGAGGGATCTGTTCCCTCTCTCCTTAAAGCTAGGGCTAAGAACGCAGAGGGGGTAAGGTTGAGAGGTGTCCTCTACTCCAAGTTGCTGGGGCCACAGTTCCAGTCTGCCCTCGACTTTTCAGTATTGGAGAGATACTATTTCAATAATTGAGAGTAGGTAGAACATTCTGGACTTTGACAGGCTGCCAATAGGGGAGCTGCTAAGCAGTGGGAAAGAGGAGTTTGACAAGTAGAGCTGGAGAGATGTTATTTAAGAAAATGAAAACACTTCCTATTTGGGCCTCTAATGAGCTGAGCCTTTCTCACTATCATGGGGAATTGTTAGTCAAGGACCCAAAGCATAGAAAAAGACAACACTTTTTTTTTTTTTTTTTTTTTTTTTGAGACAGGGTCTCACTGTGTAGCCCAGGCTAGTGGCAAACTCTCAGTGATCTTCCTGCCTCTGCCTCTTGAGTGCTGGGATTATAGATGTGGTTTTGTTATTGTGGATTTTTTTTTTTCAGTGTTTGAGACTGAACCCAGAGCCATGTACATGGTAGGCAAGTGCTCTACCACTAAGCTATGACCCCCAAACCCAAGGTAATACTTTCTAAAAAATTCCCCCTAGACTCTCTTTCTCCTCCAGCAGCTGCTCAAATCCACACTCTTCCACCACCCCTTAAATCTTTTTTCTCCCTACATTTTCTCATGTAAAGCAATCTCTCTGCTTCCATCAGTTCAGCCCCACCCACCGGAACCTGTCTTGCCAGGACCTGAGCTCAGCAGGCTGAGTCACACCTGCATCATCATCTTCAGGGCCCAGGTCTGCATCCTGCTTCCGGCCCCCACCCCAGTGTTAGCGCCACTGGGTTTTCTAGGGGTGGCCAAGGACTCTGTTTCCTCTCCTTCCTTCTCATTTAGATCCCCCGACCTCAAGCAATCAGGCTTCCTTGGAAGCTCTGAGTTTGTTCACGAACTTGACCATTAATTATTGTTCGGTTGGGAGCCAGCTTTTCCTGCCTTTCCAAACAGCACTCAGCAGTGCCCTTGAATGAACTGGGGCAGAAGTCCTCAGGTTCTGACCACATTCGCTGTTCCCAACTCGCCTTGCTCTTACCGTGCAGTGGTGAACTCTGAATTCCACACGTCTTCACTCAGCAGTAGGGCCTCTCTCGGGCCGGCAGGCGTTCTGCCACAGAGCTGTCTTTGTGGCTTTGCGCCTAGAGTAATTATTAGGGATGGGCCATGCACATTCCCTTCACCTTCTGTACTTCCAGCCTCAGAATCTGCCACCCCTGTAGCAGTCGGAGAGGTGTCTAACCGCAGGCTGGACATGCGTGGTCACAGGTGTCTACTTGATTGCTGGTTCCTTTTGACATTCTGTTCTCCAGTGGCCAGACAGGGATTCAGAACATGTCTAGGCATGTCTGACACTGACCTCCTCACCCACAAAATCTCCAATATCTGCAAAGCTTGCAAATGAATACGGGTTGATTCTGCAGAAATACCGATTCCCAGCCTGTACCACTGGCAGACTTCCCTAGCTTCTTTCATAAAGCCACATAAATGTGGTTCTCCATTTCGCACATCTGGGCCTTTAAACTCCATGCTCCATGGTACTGATTTTGCTCTTGTAGTAGACTCCACCATTTCCTACATTTTTCAAGATGATTTCTAATGATTACACAACTCTTGTCGGTTAACCTGTACTGTCTTGCACCATGAGTATAACAACCAGAGAGTCATCATGAACTCTCATTCTTGTCACAGCTCTAAGTTGGGAACTTATCTGAGTAATAGCTTAGATCAAAACCCCAAATCATCAAAGCTGATGCAAAGTTTACAGGCTGCCTTGCAGACCATTGCCATGGTATCACATTTGAACAAACACAATCCCACCTTAAAATTTTTTTTTTAAAAGTTTGATTAAAAAATGCAGACCTTTACTGAACTTTGCTTCTAGGCCCAGAAGAGAAGGTCATATATCACACTGAAAGTATTTCCTAAAATCCCTTCTAAACAATTCTCATTATGGCCAGACTTTGATGTCGCATCAGTTTCTTATATGAGTTCTTGAGGCCTAAAACTTGCCTGTGTTCCCTCCTTTCCTGTCTCTGTCTCCTCTTTGCCTCTCTTTCCATCTCTCTCTCTCTCTCTCTCTCTGTCTGGGTTATCACATTCTCTTAGCGTTTCATCTTGCTTCCTTCTCTGGTCAACACACAACCATCTTCTTAGGGCTCAGCTCTTAGAAAGACCAGAGGAACAATTGTTTCTGCAGTTATTTTTTAAATTGAGCTTTCCATTTTGAGATAAATATAGATTCACATGTAGTTGTAAGAAACAATAAAGATTTATCTTCTGTATGTTTCCTTAGTTTCCCCAATGACAACATTTTACCAGATTATAGCACAACCATGGTGTTGTCATTGATAGAGTCAAGATATAGAACATTTCCTCACCACAAAGATCCCTCACATTGCCACACCTGACTCTCCTCTCTACCACCCTCCTTAGCGCCTGGCCGTCCCTAGTCTCCACAAATGGAATCATATACAGTAGTGGGTAACCTTTGAGGAGGGGCGTTTTTCACTTAACAAAATTCTCTGGATTCATCCAGATTGGTGCATGTACTTGTATTAACAATTCCTTTTTATTTGCTGGATAGTATTCCAAGGAAAGGATATCCTACACTATGTTTAGCCATTCACTTTTGAAAGATACTTGGGTTATTTCCAGTTTTGGGCCATTATGAGTAAAGCTGCGCTAAGTATTTTTGTACCAGTTTTCATGTGAACCTATGTCATTTCTCTGGGATGAATACCCAGGAGTGCAATTGCTGGATCATGTAGTGTTGCATACTTGATTTTTTTTTTTTAAAGAAAATACCAAACATTTTTCCTGAGTGGCTGTACCATTTCCCATACCCATTAGTGATACCTGAGTGATTCAGTTTCTCTGCATCCTTTCCAGCATTTGGTAATATAAACACTTCTTCTTTAGCCATTCTGACAGGTGTGTAATAATAGCTTGTTGTGGTTTTAATTTGTGCTTCCTTGATAGCCGATAATGTTAAACATCTTTCCATGTTCTCATTTGCCATCTGTACATCCTCTTCGGTAAATGTTTCTCCATATCTTTTGCCCATTTTCTAACTGGATTGTTTAAGTTTTTACTGTTGAATTTTGAGAGCTCTTCATATATTCAAAATATTAGTCCTTTCTCAGGACTAATATTAGAAGTATTAGCTTAGAAGTATTTTTTCCAAATTATCTCTTATCTTTTCATCCACCTAACATGATTTTTCACCAAACAAATATTTTCTAAAATTTGATTCCAGTTTATCAAGTTTTTCCTTTTATGCGTTGTGCTTTTGGGGCCAAATCTAAGAACACTTTACTTAACTTTAGATAACAAACATTTTTTTTTCATATGCTTTTTTTTCTAAAAGTTTTATACTTCCACAGATTACATTTAATCCCATGATCCACTGTTAAATTTTTGGTAAGATGTGAGACTTAGACAGTTTCATGCCTATCATGTCCCAGTACCATTTGTTGAAAAGCTCTTTCCTTTATTAAATTGGTTCTGCATCTTTGTCAAAGTGAGTTGATAATAATCATATGGGGCTACTTCTGTGTTCTGTGTTCCATTGATGTCTGTGCCTGCGCCTTTGCCAGTATCACACTGTCTTGAATACTGTGGCTATATAATACATCTTGAAATTGGGTAGATGGTTTCTTCTCACTTTGTTCTTTTCCACATTTGCTTGAGCTATTCTAGCTCTTTTGTCTGCCAAATATCAATTTTAGAATAGTCGTCTCTGTATCTTTAGAAGGTCTGCTGAGATTTTGATAGGAATAATGTTAGAACTGTATATAAGTTTGGGGAGAACTGACATCTTTATTGAATCTTCCAATCCATAAATGCATTATATCTCTCCTACTGTTTACATATTCTCTGATTCTTTTCATTAATATAGACTTATATCTATTTCTCTTTTTAACATTTATAAATGATGCTATGTTTTTAATATTGGTGGCCATATATTCATTGCTAGACTACAGAAATACAGTTTCTGTATACTTATCTTGTGCCCTGTGACCTTGCTGAACTTACTTATTAGTTCCAGAAGGTTTTTTGGTGTTATTTTATTTTGGTTATGTATATTCTATAGGATTTTACATGTAGACAATCGTGTCATTGGAAAATAGGGATGTTTTTATTTTCTCCTTTCCAATCTGTGTGCTTTTTATTCCTCTTCTCCTTCCATGTTACTCTACTACTGACTAGAACTTAGCACTTGTGTGTAGAGTAGGACAGATATCCTTGCCTCGATCCTGCTATTAGAAAGAAGCATTCAGTCTTTCTCTGCTAAAGATGTTAGCTGTGGGTTTTAATAAATAGATGTTTTATGATGTTGAAGATATTCTCCTTTATTATTGCTTTTTTTTTCTTGAGAGCTTTTATCATGAATGGGTGAATGTTGTCAAACATGTTTTCCGAAATGACTAATACGATCATGTGAGTTTCAGCTTTAGTCTGTTAATATGCTAGAATATTAGTTGATTTTGAATATTGAGCTATTGAGCCATCTTTGTTTATATGCCTGGAATAAATGCCCACATGATCATGGTGTATAATTATTTTCATGGTTTGTTGAATTTTACCTGCTAATATTTTGTTAAGTGGTTTATGGTTTGGAATCTAATAAGGTGGACATATTAAAGGATTTGGAATATAAGAGGAGTAGGTATAGTAACCTGATAGTAAAACCATGAGACAGAGAGAGAAAGAGAATGAGAGATCATTGGTAATAATAGAGAAGGAAGAGCAGTGTGGTGTGGCGAGAAGGGAAACCTAAAAAGGAACAACTAGAAGCAGGAGAACTGTCTTGGGAACAATAGAACGGAAATTTTTAAGACAGAAATTACCAGTGCATCAAATTCTGAAGCAAAGTCATAGTGAGATGACAACTATCAAGGCCCTTGCTTTAGTCTATCAGAAACCTGGTAACCTTTTCCAAAACAGCCACAGTATAGTTCCAGGCAGGAGCTAGGCTGTGGAGCAGGAGGTGGGAGGGAAGAAAGTGGGGAGAGCTGGTATGGACTTATTTCTCAAAACCTGGCACCCAGGGAGGGAGAAAGCTAGGAAAGGAGCTAGTTGATGCAGTCTTGTATTTGTTTTGGGGGTGGAAGAGATTTCAGTGTGCTTACATGATGAAGAGAAAGAACCAGCAGGGAAGAGCATCTTGAAGATACAGTGGCGAGAGTGGCTGACCGACAGACCAAGAGACAAGGAGTGAACAATCCATCAGGAACATAGGGGTAGGGGTGGTTTTGAACCCAAGTCTGGTAACCTGGTGTTCTGACTCTGGAGAGATGGAAGTAAAGACAGGAGATCCGGTAGAGTATGGCTTCAGGTGGAGAACAGAAGAGGAAGTAGTTGCCGGTGCTTACTCCAATTATCTTGCTAAAGTGGGTGGAAGGTCCTCTGCTGGGGTAATAGCTTGGAAGTTGAGTAGGGATATTAGAGAAGTATTAGTAAGGACTTATAGAGCGAGAAGACACTAATTATAGACAAGGCAAAGAACAGTCAATTGAGTCTGAGAACTCACCTCAAGGTGGACATATGGAACCTGCAGTAGCAGCCCTATATTAAAAACTGAGATAGTTTTCCAACTGAATTCATAAGTCAGTCTCAATCATATTTTAATCTGTGATATGTAAGCCAGAAAAGATATAAGTTCTTGGCAAAAGAAATGAATAGTCATCTTGGTGATGGTTCTTCAATGCAGAGAAAAAATGTTAATGTGAGATTTGGCCTGTAAGTCATCCACTTGCAAATACCACTGGTAACAAGCTTGCATGGTTTGAGTTGTGTAATTATTGTGGAAAAAAGAAAGGAATTTCATGAATTCCCTATATTTCACTGTTTGGGCACAACATCAGCTGAGGTCGAGTAATAATAAGCAGTCCTGCTACCAGCCTTATTCCTCTAATTATCTCTCACGCTGCCAAGACAATGCTCCTCTTTGTGCCACATGGAGGCCTAACCTCTGGGATTGTAGAAACTCCTGCCAACACAGCACTTGGCTTGATGACCCTGGTGTTCTTAGGCCACATCATCACAGACAGCTGGTGCCATGGACACATCCTCTTTCTTGCTCCCCACGATGGCCATTCAGAGCCCTAGTGTGGGGACTCACTGAGGAACCCTCACTGAGTCTGTGCAGAGCCCCGGGGAGGGCAGGGCTGACGTCAGGCTGGGAGGTGAGAGGCCCAGATGCAGAGAGGGCAGACCGTGTTCCGGGACGTGACAGTTTCCTTTCTGTGAGAGTGAGGCTGAGGCTCTAGGGTCCAGACAATATTCAGGAGGTTGCCGAGGAAGGGTGAGATGACAGAGGGAAAGGAAATGAACTGTATGCTTTCAAGATGAAATTTCCATCAAGCTACCAAATTCTATCTCAGTGATATCCTGAGCCTCAGAAAACCCAAGTAAATCCAGGAGTAAGAAGAGCCCCGGGCAGTGTGAAAAGTCTGCCGTTGGTCCTAAGGGGGCTTGTATCATCCCTCTCTTGTACAAAGGAACACAAACAGGCATTTAATGTCCTTTGAGAACTACCTTCCTGAGTAGACCTTCCTTAATCTTCACAACAGCCTGGGATTCAAATACCAGCACAGGTTTTGTGACATGGAAGCCTATTGGTGCTTTTCCCATTACATCCCAAGGACCCCATGAGGCAACCATGCTTTGTGCTTCTTTTTGCTCAGGGGCCTATTTAGACAGCATAAGATTTTAGCTCAAGAGTGAATGACCTCAGAAGGCAAGCGGGCATTTACCCAATGGCCTGGGGGAGGGATGTTTTTCACTTTTATAGGTCTGAACAGGGTACAACTCATTGTCTTTCAACTTGGTGCTCCTCCCTAGAACATCCATTTTGCACTTGTTCCTCTCCCAAGTCAGGGGAGTCACTATATCTTTTAAATAACAGACAGCTGAGGTGTTAGTCTTTTTAGAACCCAAATCAGGACATGTAGGCTAAATTACACTTTGCCGATTTGTAAATATGTGTGAGTAACAGGAATGGGAACTAAAACCCATGTATTTTCACATATAACACACAATTTTAATGGAAGGGTTCACAATTACGAGACATCCTGTCTAAACTGACAGCGATAGCGTCATGCTGACAGTTGGAGAATCCTTCAGACATCCTTGCAGAATAGAATTGTTATTAGCTGAGCTGCACGGTGGCCTGGCGCACAGACATGGCCTTGCCAGCTTTTCAAGTGGATTTCCTGCCCCCCCCACAGTTGAATGGTGGATGTCTAAAAGGATTTTCCATATTATGATAATCAGATGTTATCTAATAACATACTATATATAGGTGACATGTTGGAAAATTTCCTTCAGAAATCATGCTAATTCTCTCAGGAATTGAGCCTTTTTGAAGCTACAGTCCCCTGTTGCTTGGTACTTGTCTTCTTGGCACATGGGCTTCACATGCCCACATCTCATCGGAGCATCAGAATAACTCATTCCCTGCAATCAGTTTATGACCCTGAGCAAAGATCTCATACTGTGACCAGGGCTGTGCCCAACATGCTTTGGTAGGCCAGCCTCTGCTATGGAGGCCTGTCCACCACCTGGATGTTCACTAGTCCCTCCCATTCCACACTGCAATTCCCTCTGTGACACTGTCTTCCAGGGATGATGGTCTTCCTAACTCTTTCCAATAACAGGAATGACCCCTTAGAACACTGATCCACTGTAAAGTGCCACTCTACATGCCCATAGCTTCAGGCTCTTCACAGAACCTTTCTTCTACCTGCTGACCTCCAGTGTTCTCTCAGGTAAATCTGGGGTCTAGCACCACTGGGTGCTAGCTGGAAGGTTGAAATCTTCATAGAGAAGACTCATGTCCCTGACACAGCAATCAGGAAGTACTATATTCATGGCTGAGTGAGGCATCTAAATGGGTGGACCTGAAGACAGTTTCACACGGCATGTGTCCTCAGTCTGGGGCAAGGAGGTGGGTAAGATGGTCAGCAGACGCAAAGAGGTCCTGTCTTTGGGACAGAAAGGATAAAGGTAGTACCAAACTGAAAATTGGTGCCCTCGCCTCAGTAGCGAATGGCAGCTGGGGAGCAAGGTGATGCCAAGACTTACAGACAGGTTGTACCTCACAGATGCCAGTGCAGTTAGACGATGGCAAAGAACGCTTTCCAGCAGCTCCCTCTCAAGGTCATGATCATGTCACCAGCAAACAGAGACAGTTTTGTTTCTCTTTCTAATGTGGATGATTTTTCTTCCTAGCCTGATTGCCCTTGCTAGAACTACCAGTACAATACTAAATGGTTGAATAGAAGTGGTGAGACTACATATTCTTGTTTTGTTCATTCAATGTTAGTTGTGGACTTTTCGTAAGTATTTGTTAGCCAGGATTCTCTAGAGAAACAAAACCAATGGGATATATTAATAATTAAAGAGATTTATTGTAAGGAATTGGTTCATGCAATTATGGAGGCCAAAAAATCTTAATACTTACACTCTACAAGCTGGAGACCCATGAGAGGTGAGGGTACATTTCTTATCCAAGTCTAAAGGCCTGAGAACCAGGAGAGTTAATGGTGCAACTTCCAGCTGAAAGCTAGTAGTCTCGGCACCCAAGCAGGGGTGATGTTTCAGGTCAAGTCTAAAGGTCGGTAAAGACCAATGTTCCATTGCAAGTAGCCAGGCAGCGGAAACTGTCCCTTACTCTCAGGAAGGGCTGCCTTTTGGCTTTCTTTGGGTCTTCAATTGACTGAATGGGGCTTGCCCATATTAGGCAACCTGCTTACCATATTCCAACAGTTCAAATGTTAGTCTCATCTGGAAACACTCCCACAGTCACATTGAGACAAGTACCAAATACTGAGAATAATGTTTAACCAAATATTTGGGCACTGCATGGCCCAGTCAAGTTGACATATAAAATTGACCATCATAGACAGTCTTTGTCAGTTTGAGAAAGTGTTCTTCTATTCCTAACTTGTTGAGGTTAGATGATGGCAGTATTATGAAGTACAGTTGGATTTTATCAAATGCTTTTTGTCTATCTTTTCTGGAACTCACACAGGTCTCTGAAGCTCTGTTTGTTCTTTTTCATTTTTAATTTTTTCTGTCTTTCAAAAAAGATAATTATAATTAATTTAATTTCAAGTTTTCTAATTTGTTCTGCTCAAATCTGTTATCAGACTCCTCTAGTGACTTTTTCATTTCAGTTTATATTTTTCAAACTTCCTATTTGGTTGTTTTTAATCTATTTATTGGTGTTCCCTGTAAGATGGGGCATCAGTCTCATGGTTTCCTTTAGTTCTTTAAGCATATTGTAAATAGTTGATTTACATCTTTGTCAAGTAATTCCAATGACTGGGGTTCTCCAGGGACAGTTTCTACTGATTATATTTTTCCTATTTATGTGCCAATGAGCCATACTTTCTTGACTCTTTGCATGTATCATAATTTTGACTTAAAAATCAATCATTTTAAATAGTAACATGTGGAAATTCTAGAATCAGACTCTCCTTCCACCCTAGAGTTTACTGTTGTTGCTGGGGTTTTTCAATTGCTTAGTGACTTCTGGGAATTAATTCTACTACATCTGTATTCTTTGTTGTGTGTGGCCACTGAATTCTCTGCTCAGTTAGTTTAGTAGTCAGCTGATTGAGCAGCGATTTCCTTAAATACTCAGAGCCAATAATTCTTCCAGTCTTGCCAAAGGGCTCTGTGTACGTGTGTTGGGCCATGCTTTCAACATTTAGCCAGGCTGTTTACGGCTTTGCCTTAGCTTTCGCTTCCTGCTTGTGCTGAGTTTGAGAGCAGCTAGTGATGAGACTTTAGGGTCTTCTCTGATCTCAGTTCAGTTTGTGCATAGTCCTGGGCTTTTAGTTCCCCAGGAACATAGCAGAACCTTTAAAGGTCCACAGGGGCATATTCCTCAGTTGTTTGAATTTATGGTTAGTCTATTTTTCACTCCAAATGTTATTTATTGCCTGATGTAGTTAGTTATGCTGTTAAACATTTGACATATGCCCTGCCCCAGGATTGGGGTGGGGGTGCTGTTAACACTGGGTGAGTTTGAGAGAGGTTGAAGAATAAAAAACTTTTTTAGTGGGACCTTCCAGGTAACCACAAGACTGGTTAAAAAAAAATGACAGATTTGGGGAACATATCAAGAATCCAGGATGTTATTTTCAAGTTTATCACAGTTGGGAGGGTGGGAATGAAACTAGGTTATATCAAAATGCCACAAATCTCACTGTTCTATTTGCTGAGATTCAGCTAGTTTTTCTGTTTTTTGTTCTATTTTCTGAGATTCGGCTAGTTTTTCTGTTTTTCTGTTCTATTTGCTGAGATTCAGCTAGTTTGTCTGCTTGTAGACTTGCTGCAATCTGTCGAATAATTTTCAGAGTCCTAAAATGTCGATTCTGATATTTTGGCCCTTTTCATTGTTACTTTTATGGAGGGGTGTCTAAATTACTTCCACCACTGAGACACAATACCTGACACCCACAATTTAAAGAAGGAAAGGGTTATTTTGGCTCACAGTTTATAGATGTTTCAGTTCATAGTCTGCTGGCTCCAGGGCAGGATGGCATGGCAGAGGAGAAGCAGTTCATGGCATGGCAGCAGGAAACAGAGAGAGGGATAAAGGGAAGAGAGAAGGAGAAAGACCCTTCCAGGGCATGCCCCAGTGACCCACCTCCTCCAACTAGGCTTCTCCTCTCTAACCGCATTGAGCTATAAACTCATCGGTGGACTAATCCATGGGTAACTATCACGGCCCATGATCCAATCACTTCCCAAAAGCTCCACCTATGAGCACATGAGGATTTACATCTAGATATAAACTATAACAAGGGGTAAAATTTCTGAGTTTCATACTCTATCAGTTTTGCTGCTTTTACTTGCATTTCCTTATTTGAAAAAAAAAAAGGTTTTACTAAGACATTTCCTACAAAGGAAACACAGTACTTTCAAACATATGAAAAGATGCTCAATCTCAATTGTGACACCAGGAATGTAATTAGGACTGAAACTAAATATCATATTCACCTATAATATTGGAAAGGGTGAAAATACTTTATCACACAATTACAAGAGTGTAAGAAAAATAAGCATCTCCACACATCGTTGGTGAGGGTGGATATGACTATTACTTTTATGGAGAGAAATGTAGCATTATCTATCAAAAATTTAAATGAAATAATCTAGGTGGTGAGGGAGAGTGGGTGAGACTAAAGACTGACTGTAAATTGATAACAAATAAAGCTGAGTGATGAGAACATGTAGGTGAGAACATGTTAGATAGAATATTATTCTTTTTACTTCTATGTGTAATCAGTTCGCAGGCACAGATGGCGGCATGTGCTTCCATCAGGAGGCACATAATGTCTAGTTGTCTCTCTTTTGTGATGTTAGTAGCTATGCATAATTTCTGCCCAGATCCAAAAATTCACTGGGAATTACAAAATGGTGATTTTCTAATTGCCTTCTTCTCATTTCAGCTTCTCTTTAACTGGAATATTTCAAAAAGAAAATTCCCTCTCTCCACTGTGACGTATTTAGTTTACTTTGTCAGGGAAAGGAAGGATAAATACTGACTCTTTCCTTTTGTTTACTGATTTTATGAGCAATAAATTGATTGCCTAGTATCCAAGGGATGATTTTATTTTGTTTTGTTTGAATATCATTAACTTAAGATTTCAAGCTTCACCCAACTTTTCTAGTTGTGCTCAGTGGGAGGTTTAGTCTGAGTTACACCAATTTGCTCTTATCGAAAATGGAAGATCTGTGGGGTTTTTTTGTATTGAGAATATATCCAAATTTAATAAACCTTATTTGTTAGAAATTCTCACCCTCGTTCTTTGACATAGAAGTAAGATTAGAGATGATGTGCAATCGGAAGAGAGAGACACAGTAGTGAAACTTCGGAGCACTCTCATGGTCTGACGTGTCCTTTAAATTCCTACCCTGAAAATTTTGTTCCCCAAATAGTCCCATGTGAGAATGAGGAGAGTTGCAGACACACCTGTTCCACACAATGTTTTTAGGCAATTTCTTTACTTTAGCTGTGTACTTGTGGGTGGATGGTAGAAAGCACAGATTCCACGGATGGGATGAAAAACCCGTTGAGAGGTATGTAAACTCTCCAAAGCTTAGTGTCACGTGTTAAACCAATGCTTCATAGTGGTTTCATGTGTTAGCAGGATCCAGGAGATAACAGTTGTATGCTTAGCACAGATCTTGGGATATAACTTACTGTGATGACTTTTTGTAATTATTGTTATTAGTTGCAATAATTCGTATCATTGTAACTGTCCATGGCTCTTCAGGCTTGACTTCAAGGCATTCTGCTTGAGTATTTATACTCAAACATTTTGGCTATTTCTGCCTCATTTTCACATGCCTTACATTTTCCAGCTCGGTAAGACAAAGAGCATATACCTGGAGGCCCAAATTCTTGTTCCTGACTATCCAAGTGGCCTGGGTCAGGCATATAACATTATTTTATGCTTCTGTAAAAAATATGCACCTTGCACACTTGATTCTAGTGTTAAATTGAATGAAATTTTGTAGCCTGTGCTATGAGATATATTAGATCATCTCTAAATGCTTGAATAAAACCCTTTGTTTCCAATTCTAATACCACAAATTCTTTCAAACCATTAATACTGCGATTATGATTTCACTGGCAAACAGAACCGTCTAAAAACCAAATAACCAGCAGAAAGGAAAGCAGGTCTATTAGTGAATAGTGGCTGTCCAAGGAAAGGAAAGTGGCCTGTAGGGCTGGGGTACATATGGACAGCCTCTATTGCAGGCGAGACAGATGGGAACTTCTTGCTCATAAAGTCTTAGAGCACTGAGATTCCTGGAATCCTAGAAAACCACAGGGAGTGGAACATAGAGGAAACAATCCGATTTGAATGATACCAGGTTGTGCTTTGGAATACTACCCTTAAAGCTTAATATATTGTTCACACACACCTATCCATCTTAAAAAGAGGAATAGAAGAGAACAAAACTTGTTTCAAAGAAACAAAACATGAAGGTGGATGATCAGGCATTGTGGCCCATGGCAAGCATTCATTTCCTTCACCCAGACTGACACTCAGAAGATCTACTTGTAGCATATAGACTCCCATATTCACATGTGTAGTGCTTAGGAATGGACAAGAGAAAGGGCAGGATGCAGTCTTTTTTCTTTTCTGTCTCCCCCCACCTCCCTTAGACTCTGGGGATTGAACTCAGGGCCTTCACACTGAGCTACATTTCAGTCTTTTAATTTTTTTTTTTTAACTCCTTGAGTTAGTCTTGCTGAGCTCTAAGAAACCCAGTCTGGGCTCAAAAAATATGATCCTGCTGCCTCAGCCTCCCAGTGCGCTGGGATTACAGGCGTGTGCCACCATTCCCAGCCATTGTTATTTTTAAGTGAACATAACTCAAGTTGATAATACACAAACATACGCCGAGAAGAGATATGTACAATCTATAATAGAAACCTAAGGAATGCTAAAGTATTTTCTAGTTCGGGGCCATTAGAAGAAAAGGGAAAAAGACTTACATATGCCGTGAGTCTTCCTTCTAGAGCCGCAGGGCAATTTTGGATTGCTTTCCATGCTATAAGCAATTACAATGGATTTGTCAATTACATATCATAGTGTACTGAAAAGAAAATTAGCCATTATTTTGAATTTTCCTTCATGATAAATTTCAATTAGTTACCTGCCAGAACAGTAATCTACTAATTAGACCACTTACAGATGTGAATAGCATTGTCTGATTTTCCTAGGCAACAGAAATTTAAAAGTTAAAAATGTGCTTTTGCAAGATCAGAGCTAATTAAGATTTAAATCTAAGAAAAAAAAAATGGTTGTCATCTTTATTAGGATTTCCCACCCCTGATGAATGTACCAGAGATAACAGGAGAACTATTTTCTCTTGTATTGTGTGGTTTACATGACAGGCAGGTGGTTTGTAAATTACAAGATGCCTAATCTCTCAGGAGACTCGCTTGCAAAGCTAATAATATGGGGGGCGGGTGCCTATGGTGAAGCTACAGTAACTTCCTTTAATAGATTTAGAAATGAAACTTTAGGAATACTTTTAAAAATTAAAATATTGATTAAAGTGTTTTAAATATAGATAAACAGAATACTTGTTTCATATGGCAAAAGCAATAGAATTATAAAACCAACAGCTAACTATAGCAATCAACAGAAAATCTTACAGAACCTGCTAAGATGAGAAGAAAGCAAGGTGTTTCTCTCTGTTAAGATTTTAAGAAGTCTTAGGTGTCTTCCAAAACAGACCACATTTACCAAAAGATTAATTTGCATAGGGTTTGGTTACTCACATTTTGGGAAGTCTTCAGCATTGCCTTTCAGGCCAGTTGCTCTTGGGTGGACAGGGGAGAGTCCAGCCTTGGTACTGCTCACTTCTGCATGCACCTCGGCCAAAGGGACTCTCGGGAGCCTCTTTGTTTTTTTATTTTATTTTTTTATTTTTTATTTTTTTGCCTCTTTGTTTTTTTTTAATCAAAGGCAAATTCACCATTGTCTATGCTGCACGAAACTGTCTAAATAGCCTCCAAGGACTTTCCCTCTAAGGTTGGGTTTTTCTTCTAGTCTTGTACCCTGTTTTCTTCAGGGTGGGACTGGGTAAGGGAGACTTAGAATAGACATTGTGCAACCACCTGTAAGTCCTGGAAGGTGCTTCTTGAACACTGTGCTGGGCACCCCTGTGGCCACCACTCCTTGGGACAGACTAGGGAACAGAATGAGCCCCAGCATGTGAGCAGAGGCATCACCACCCCAGCTGTTGTAACCATCTGATAATTTGCAGCAACTGATCATCGGGCTGATTTTCTGTGAATTATCCTTCTCCAGTATAAAACAGAGGGAAGGAAGGTTAGGCCATCCTCGCAACCACAGGATGGCGTGGAGGAAGGGAAAGTGGAAGTAAAAGTCCCGGTGCCAGGGACCACCTTAATCATGTGAAGCCTCAACTTTGCAAAAGTTTAAAGGCTGAATGAGAGGATCCCAGGGCGGGGGTTGATACTGTCAGTATTAGTTACTTTTCCAGAGTCAGCAGTTTGTAAGAGAGCAGATTTAATACAGGACAAGTACAAGTTACAACATTCACACACACAAGCTAAATGTAGGAAGAGTGCAGAACATCCATCTATGCACTGGAGACCTGAAAGATCCAGTCAAGTGCTGGGAGCCCACGGCAGTGTCCCATGTATGTCTGTGTCTACACTAAAAGGCTGAAGAAATCTATGCTGGAGCCAGCATATGATGCTCACAGCAGAGATGAAGACCAGAGCTCCCTTGAAGCAAACAGCAGCCATCGTCCATGACAGAAAGGCCCCGAGCTCCTCCTGCAATGAGAACAGCCAAGTTCTCTTTGGGAGGATCAGCTGCAACAGAGCTTCTCCTGGGAACAGCCAGCCCCTATTTTCTGCTCCCGTTCTCCTTTATGTTGTGTCGGCAACGATCCTCAGGTGGATCTCCTACACCCAGAACCACACTGACTCAGTCCAGCTGGGCATTCCTGCTCAAATTGACCACAATAAGCCCACCACACTCCTGAAGTCCGTGACCCTTAACCACAGCATGCCAGGGAAGAAGAAAGCCGAGAAGAAAGGACTGCATCCTGGAGGGCTCCTGGCTTCACCTCCGATCCTACTGTGCAGAATGAAGGTGAAACTGGAGCAGGAATCAATGGGAGCAGAACGTGGGTGGAGGTGAGTGGAACTTGATGTTACTTGTCTAGGAGATCCAAGGGAAGTCTGATTCCCATCCCATTAATCTCTTCCCACTCTGAGACTCCAGCAAGAGCTGCTCAAATGAGGAATAAGAGCAGTTGGCCTCTCAAGCGTCATCCGATAGCTGGGCAGGTGCCTAGTAACCTCCGGGACAGCTCTTTCTGGCCAGCACTTAGTTGGAGTGGGCAGCTTGGTGCTCCCTAAACCTGGGTCTAATCCGTGGGGTCTTACCCCGCCTGGTGAATTCGATGGTATAAAAATTTGAAGTGATAAGCAGCACACTCAGGCTAATCTCCAGGTGGGATGGGAACAGGTGTGGCACATTATTGTGGTAACATGAAGCGAAGGGGAGGGACAGAGCATGGCTGTCTGCCCTCTCAGCAGCCTTGCCCACTAGCAAACAAGGGCCAGTTGATTATCTTGGTTTTGACTCAGCAAATTAGGAAGGACGTGGGGAGACAGGTTGATAAAGAAGTGGACAGGATTGCAGACAACAATGACATTCGCGTAACTCGGAGCTGGAAGTTCTGAAACAATGCTGTAAATATGAACCAGTCGTGGGCATGGGTATTTGAAAAGAGGAGAGAAAAATATTTTCATTTTTGTGGCTAGAATATCCAAGAGAATTAACTAAAAAGCTCTTATATAAACAAAGTAGCTATATAATAGAAAGGATCCAAATACCAAATATTTCACAATAGACCAGCAATAAATAATAATATAATGATAATATAAAAGGTGTAAAGTTAAAGATGATCCACCAATTAAATTATAGACTACCTAGGAATATCCTGATAAGAAATCTGTACAATCTAAATGAAGAAATTGCAAACTCTTTGAAGTGATGAAGAGACCAAAAAACATGTCCACTTAAAATAACATCAGGAGCATTTTTCAAGTTAATAAACATCATTTTTAAACATCATTTAGAAAAATTACATAATGTCCCACTGAATTGATAACCATATTATACACCGAATAAATCTAAAGATTTATAAATTTTTCATTTTTTGCAACTTTAATTGCAAAAAACAAGAAACTCCAACAACAACAACTGTGTGCAAATCTTTGTCCATATTTCACTTATTTCTTAGGATAAATTTTAGAGGCACTGGATGTTTTTTATTACAAAAACATAATCACTGACTGAAAACATGTGATACATGGGTTTCCAGAGAGCTGGGCTCATGATTATGTAAAGCTGTACCTCTCATCGCATTCTTGGTAGTAGTAATTGCTATTTTTAAAAATTTGCTAAATATGATGGCTAAAAAGAGTATCATTTTTTCCTGGGGCAGGGGTTGCTGGGGATTGAACTCAGGGCCTTGCACTTGTTAGGCAAGTGCTCTACCACTGAGCTAAACCTCCAGCCCCTCATGTTATTTTTTCTTTTTGCACATTTTGTCTGAACACGTTAGGCAGAGCTAAGCCTGAGGTCTGGCTTCCACCTTCCCACCCTTATAAGTCTTTATACCAGAAGTAAGATAATGCCCTCCTGGCAAGGCTGCACAGAGGGAAGGAAATAGTCTTCAGCCAATGCTGGCTCCTGGGACAACCCTGACGATCACTCCCTTCTCAGCCTCTGCAAACATGGCATCCTTGGCCTGTCGCCTTGATCTCAATTCTGACACCATCCCTAAAAACTTCCACTGGGCATCTTCTGTCCCTACTCCCAGCCCACACGGATATGCTCCCAGGCCGGGAGGCTCGCCCTGGCTAGGAGGGAGTTGGGATTTTCTCTCACTGTCTCTGCAGGGCTGGTTCTGTGGCACCCTCCTTCCCTCCAGGCCATCGCTGGCAGTGGCCATGGGGGGGCTGCCCTGAGCCTTGTAGATCTGACTGAATACAGCTATCATGTGGACAGAGGTGGACATGGTGCGTGTGAGGTGAGGAGCTCATTGACCTTCACACTCAGAGCCCTCAGTCTGCAGAGGACTCAGTGCAGCTGATTTCACTGCAGTCATTTTCCTGGACTGCACTTTAACCAGCTTCTCCTGGGCAAAATGACTGTTACGCAGATGTCTCACCCATCCTTTCATAGCTTCTTGTACCCCGAGCCGCACTTCCTGGGGGCAGGGAAAATAGAGCAGCACAAATTACTGGAAGGGGAGATTGGAACTGAATCAAGTGTGCCCGTCTACAGAATCTCCTATGATCTCCATTTTATCAGTGCAGAATCCTTCTGACAGAATAACCCAGAATAGACTCATATTGGGGTCATTATATTCTCATGAGACTTATTTAGGGAATCCTGCACAAGGGCACTAATGTGAGATGACATTTCTCCGTAAAGGGGGTGGAACTTCCCACTGTCAACTTCGGAAGAGTTTTACTCTGGGATGGGAAATGAGGAACAGGGAAGTAAATCTCAGAAGAAGGTGATTACTTTCCTCACAGACTTTTACAGGTGTATGTATCATTTCTTAGGGAGGCTGGAGGGCCCTTACACACGGGTGATATGAATTCAGGCCTCGAACTGTACGGAGGCCAACATTTGCTTATAAATTCTTAGAGAAGAGAAATTTTTTTCCAGCATTCTGATTTAACTAAATTTTATGAGCTTCTTTTCCTTTCCTACTTCTCTTTCTCTTCCTTCCTTCTTTATGCACTAGCAGAGTGAGATGCAGCACATTCCAGCCTTCTGTACAGACCTCTCTGAGCTCCAGATTCTGAGTTCTTGTACTGGGGATTGAGCCCACGGAGCTGTTCTTGGGCCGACACCTGTTCCTGTCTGTGCAGGAAACAGGTATTTGGCCACTGAACTGGTATCCGAAGACCTCCACAACAACACTGTCTTAGTCTGTCTGGGTCATTATAGCAGAGTACCATAGACTGGGTGGCTTGTACGCAACAGAAATTTATTACTCACAGTTCTGAAGGCCAGAAGACTGAGATCTGAATACTGGCAGATTCAGCGTCTGGTGAGGGCTCACTTCTAGATTCATAAGCAGCCATCACCTAGCTGTGTCTTCACAGACTAGAAGGAGCGAGAGAGCTCTCTGGGGTCTCTTACAAGAGCATTAATCTTATTTATGAGGGCTCCACCCACAAGACCTATTCACCTCCAAGGGTCCCTAACACCATCACCTTGGGGGATTCAGATTTTAACACATGAATCTGAGGAGACACAAATATTTAGTCATTCTCATCCACAAATGAGTTTCACTCAGTCACTGCTACTGTAAACTGCAGTCTAGTCCCGTCCCTAGATACACAGTCACAACCAACCACTTCACATCTCTAGCAAGGAAAGAATATCTAGAGGCTGGAAAGATCCTAAGAACCTCCTATCTACCTCTGTGTTCTTCTGCTGATTCAGAAAATCTGCATTGGGTACTGTCAAAGGCTCCAGAAACTCTTAAGGCACGACATTTACAAGCATGAACTGTTTCAACCACACTCTAATCCTGTATCAGCCAAAGTTCAGTGATTCTGCTTGTGAAGGGTTAATTGCTGATGGGGTTCTGGCGTTCCTTGGAAAGTACAGACAGCAAAGACAGCAGGTGAAAGGAGCTAAGAGCAGGCTCCAAGTTTCCACACAGGTGGATGTCTTATCCCATTAGGTAGCCCGTAGAGCATCTGGCTGGAGGTCAGGCTTCCCCTGCAATATCCCCTTGCTCAGTTAACTAAAGGTAGAGGAGCTGCTGAGGAACACTTTCCAGCAGGAGGAGCCAGGTGTGAGTGACACATAGCTAGCCACATCCTGGGCTCTGGCAATTCATCTGGTGTGAAACCTCCCCTGGGCATATTCTGCTAACTCAGCAGAATGGAATGATTAACCTGCACTCAAGTACCTGTCAGAGCTGGACAGGTCAGCCTGACATCACCTCCAGAAGCCACACAGGAAAGCCCCAGGCACGTTGCAGCCTCTGCATGTGCAACTGCAGCACGTGTTGAGAGGATGGAACTCAAATGCTGGGCCCGATGCTGGGGGTCTCCCTCCTGACCGCCAGGCTGGGCTCTGGGGCTAAGAGGAGGTCCCTCTTGCTTCTCTGCAGGGCAGAGTCAGTTCGCAGGGCAGAACACGGACAGTTTGCCCCGGACACATCATCATGGAACGTGTGGGGAGCCTTCTTGCTTCTGGGTGCACTGTGTGTTTTGTTCTCCTGCTTCTCTGAGCCAGAGAGGAACAATACGACAGCCTGAGAAGAGGAGACTCGGGGAAGAAGCCCTTTACTCTTCACAGGACCTGGGTGTTTCCCACATTCAAGCCTACCTAGCCCTGTGTCCTAGAACGAGGGTCCCATAGTGATAGGAAAACAAGCTTGCCTTTTCCAAGAGGATATGAGGTGACTGTGCAAAGGGTGCTTACAGCTTAGTAGTTACTGAGAAATGTCCACTTCGCTAGGCCAAGTTTGTGCTTCAAGTGATGTGAACACCCTTCCCCCCGCTGTCACCATCTTATATTGGGGACTGAGCCCATAGAGCACTGAGCTACATCCCCAGCCCCTTATCTTTTGAGACAGGGTCTCACTAAGTAGCCCAGACTGGCCTCCAAGTTGCGATCCTCTTGTCTCAGCCTCTTGAATAGCTGAGCTTACAGGCACGCAGCACCGTGCCCAGCTACAAGCTACTGTATTTACTCTCTTGAAGATCACACTTTTGAAACAAATCAGGAGACAGGGAGATGGCAGGTTATAATGTATCAGTAAAGATGAACGAGCAGGCCTCAAAATCAGCCCAATCTTGGAAAGTGCAGATGCTGGAGTTGATGATAGAGGGGGAGATATCCTGACTTGCTGAAGAGGTCTGAGAGGGTGGGCATGAAGTCTGGGGACCAGTGACAGAATTCCCAGCCCCAGTGTGGCAGTAAGTCACGGACTGGCTTAGGGAATCTGTTTTCCAAATTTTGAAAAAGAGTTTTAATGATACCTACTACTTGGATGTGCACTGAAGTAATTAATGCTTGCAAGGCACTTTGAGATGCAGTTATAGGGCCCAGGGCCAAAAACAAAGCCAGCTTGTTTAGGTTGGCAGTAAAAAAGCTAAGAGCTCTCTACTAATTAACACCCTATTAGTATAACAGCAATATCCATGTCGAGTTACTCAAGACCGTGTTTATTTTCATCACTCTGTGTAGCTTGGTTTCTGAGCTAAGAAAGTCTGAACTCACCTGATGGTGTGAAGTAATAAACTACCGAAACCCCCTTTCAAATCAAACTCAACCGACAAAGAATTATGCTAACATGGTGCATGCCAGGAAATACCAGTCGAACAGGTGCCTGTTGGGGGAAATACGATAACCAGAAACCAGGGCAAATGTTTCCCAGACTAAAGCTCCCCTGGGGTCTGGAGTGCAATTCCGCAAGAAGTAAAGGAACAGAGAGAGCGCCATCTTCTGGTGCCCAGGAGTATTCCCAATTTCAGAATCCCCAGGACTAGAATTTGAGAGAATTTGAAAAAGTCAGAGGAAACTTATTACACCGCTTCTGCAAATGTCAATAAAGTCCAACATCACCGTTACAATAACGTAAAATACATAACGATAGGCCTCTGTTACATATTATACCTGGAAATATTTAGAAGGGGTCAGACGTTGCTTTTTGTGACGAATAAAACTAGCAGCCTTGTGGCAGATTAATAAATTGCACTTCAGTTCAGATGGATATTTTTATCCCATTTTACTTAACAATTCAAAATATGCATCAATTGGAGCATTATGAGCCGTAGCCAAAACAGTCTTACACAAAGTAACTCTTGTTGTCTTTCTCCTATCAGTATTGGTAATAAGTGGATCATTTACACTATCGACCCTTGTTAACACCCAAGAAAACACATGGCTACTACTCTAGTCATGGCCTTTAGCAATAATATGATTTATTTCTACATTAGCAAAGACTGAATGAGCACCACTTGACTTAACAAAAAGTGAATCAGAACTTCTTTCAGGCTCCAATGTTGAGTACTATGCTGCAGGGCCACTCACCCTCTACAAATATTATAATATAATATAATGCTTTAACCACCATTCTCTTTTGAAGTGCACTTCACAACCCTACCACCCCCACCATTTTCACAATTAACTCATTAACAATTAATGTCAACTAAAGATTGCGGACCAATTGAAAATGTCTGCTCTGGATTTGGTAGAGTAATAAGTCACACTTGCATTAATTTTTCCCAGAATCTAATTTAGTGGCTTCAACACATGTTTTGGTATACTGATATCCCCAGAAAGGTTATGAAGTTGAGGGTAGAACCGTCAACACAAGTATAATCCACTATGTTTGAAGCAATCATGGCCAGACAATAAGTAGATAGCCAAACACCAACAGGAGAGCCAATCTGCACACAAATAAATCAGCCTCTGAATCAATCTATCAGCTAGTCAAAGCAGAAGGTAAGGAAGGGAGCTACGCTGGTGTCTAAGGGGAAGTGCTCAAGTCAGAGCGCATAGCAGTGAAATGGCGGCATGGCAGTAACGCAGAGACACTCTGACATGCTGGGGAAGATCAGGGAGGCCCGTGTGTCTGGAGCACGCGCATCAGGCCATTCAGCCCAGGACATGTGCAGCAATTCTGAGCCCAACCAGAGCCCTGCAGACCACCCTATCCCACCCAAACTATGTACTATAAGCATGGGAATAAATTATTGTGGTTGTAAGGGATTGCAAATTTAAGACTATTCGTTAGGCAATATTCTTGTGGCAATAGCTGACAAATACATCACTCAAAAAGTCATACAAGTGTAGTAGCAAACGAGACTGGTGATGGTGAGGGGTGCCTTAAATATTGCAAGTATACTGTCTTACAGACAGTAAGGGAGGAAGAAAACCAGGAGAATGCTGGCCAGCGGCTAAAAGAAGAAAATTGTTAAGGAAGAGAGAACAATGAAATGTATTATATGCTAGAGGTAGTAGGGTGACCACATACTTCATTGAACAATGTGTGACACTTTTAAGATTAAAAAAAGGGAGACTTGTAACTATACAGGACAACAGATATAAACTAGGGATGTTTTGAGCAAACCGAGATGTATGATTAAATACAGTGAGAACTGAGAATTGAACTCAGATTTAGCAACTTAGAGGTCACTGGCAATCTGTCCATAAGCAGTTTGGTGAACTGGAGAACTGAGTTTAGCCCAATTTCATTGAGTTCAAGAGAAAATAGCAGGAGTGTAAGCACAGGCAACTTTTTCTGAGAAATTTTGCTGAAACTGGGAAGAAAGAGGAGTTGGTAGCTAAAGGGAGATACAGAGTAATGCTTGGTAGTTTTTAATTGAAGAATTTTATAATGTTTGCCAGTGGGAATAATCCTGAAAAGAGAGGAAAGGTAACCAGAAGAAAGAGATTGGGGAAATGCTAAGTGATATCCTGGAGCATATCATATAAATTTGTCCTTCTCTGTTAGGATCGTAGGCCACATGTCCTAGGATCAGGAGGGAGGGTACAGTGGACACAAGTGGGTAGCTGTCAATAGCGGAGCTGGTGAAAGATTTCTTTTGATTTTCTCAGTGATATGGGGAGCAAATTCATCAGCTGAGAGCAAGCTAGTAGCAGGAGAAGTCGGAGTTTGAAATAGATGTTCAGGAGATTTGAAGAACGGTCACATCAGGGAGACGTAGTAAGACTGCCCAGCAGCAGTATGGTTACGTGGACATAAATTTAAAGTGTGCTCAGCAGCGGAGACTCCACTTCCTCTTAAGAAGTGGCAAAAAAATCAGTCATCCCACCTCAAGCTGTTACACAATCACAATTTTTCTTGGAATCATCGGAAAGCTGAGGTCACAAGGCAACAAACTACCTAAATTTCAAACAGAAAGAAGGCTTTCTGAGAAGAGATGGGACTCACTAACTATATCCGCTGGCAGAGCAGGAGAGGAAGCGTGGTAACCTGTACAAGTGGCTGGGAAGAAATAAGCTAAAATTGTATCCAACTGCCTAAGGGCAAGTGTTGGCTAGCTTGTCGGTTCAGGGTAGCTGGAGCTCCCAACACCAGGGAAGTGTGTACTCACAAACTTCCCCCCCACAGGTTTGTACTACAGGCTCAGAAAGCGTAAAGGCAATAGTGCACAGGGGAAAGGCTTTTATTGGTGCAGACCTATGTAAGGTAATTGGCGGTTCCGTGGGACGGTTCCCTTGAAAAAGGGTGAGCGAACAAGACAGAAGAAATGGGACAAATAAAGGCATAATGGCCAATAATTCCATAAACATAATGAAATACATCCAACCATAGATCCAGAAAAGATCAGAGAAGCAAGAGGGATAAACAATCCTGAAACACAAGCAAATCAAAACAAAAACACACTTAGATATGTCACAGTCTAATTGCTGAAGACTAGTGTTAAAGAGAAAAACTCGAAGGCAGCCACTGAAGGAGGAGCACTCTAGGACTGGAACTAGGATAAGAATCACACTAGAATTTCTCAGAAACTGCACAAGTACCAGACAGTGGGAAAACATCTTTAAATACACCTTTAAAACATTTTTAGAAAAATAACTGAGAGACTCCGTGGCCAACAGACTTATGCTACAAGAAATGTCAGAGGATGCTTTCACGATAGAAGGAATATGATACAAACAGAACCTGGAAGCTGCAGAAAAAGTGAGCTACAGAAACACTAAAAATGAATGTGTATTAATTCTAAACAGTTTAATGCTTTAACTGTTTAGAATTAGCTCTAACTAAACTATAATTTTCTAAAGCAGGGATTGTCTAACATTCTGTGAAAGGGCCAAATAATTAGCATTTCAGGCTTGTAGCACACGTGGTTTCTGTTACAACTACTCAACTCTGCCACCGCTACATGAAAGCAGCCAAAGAAAACACGTGAACACGTAAGCATGGCTGTGTTCCAATAAAACTTCATTTATAAAAATGTTTGGTTGACCTTAGTATGGTTTACTGAAGTGACAAAAATGTATTGGGGGGTTTACAAAGTATTTAAAAGTAAAATATAAGACAAAAATAGCATGGAAGTTCAGAGGGTAAAATTGGAAGCATACTGTTGTAAGATTCTTATACTGTACCATTTGTGAAGTGGTATAATATTATTTAGAGATGGACTATAATATGTGAAAAATGCATACTGTAAACTCTACACAGTCATTAAATAGTATTTAACAGAGATATAACTAATGAACCACAAATGGAGACACAATTAAATCATAAAAAATATTCAATCTAAAACAGACAGGAAAAGAGGGGGAAAAGAACAAAGAACAGGTGGGACAAATAGAAAACAATTAGCAAGAGAGTGGAGTTAAACCCAACTATAATACTAATTAGATATAAATAGTCCAAATACACCCATTAAAGGCAGAAACTGTATTTTAAAAGGCTCAGTCTCATGCTGTCTGCAAGAACCTGCTTTTAAAATGAACATGTGGCTGGGATAAGTGAAAGGATGGGAAAAGATATACCATGCAAAAATTAATCAAAAGAAAGCTGAAGTGCCTATTGTTAACATCAAAAACTTCACGGACAACCGTTATGATGGATAGGATAGCAAAGCGAGACATTACATAAGGATTAATTTACAACAAAGACATAGCACCCTCAGTTGTGTATGCGTTTAAAAACAGAATTTTAAAGTAAAAGAAGTAAAAACTGCTAACACTGAAAGGAGAAATAGACAAACTCTCAATTGTAGTTGGAGATATTAAACTTCACTTCATTAATGGATGGAAGTACACAGAACATCAGTAGCCACACAGGAGACTTGAACAACCCGAACATTCACCCTGATCTTAGTGACAATGATGGAAATCTTCACCTTGTAACAGCAGAATGCACGTTTATTTTGTGTGCACGAGAAAACTTTATTAAAGTTTATCAATAATATTCCAGGCCATAGAACAAACTTCCACAAATAAGAGAATCAAAATTATGAAAGTATGACTAGCCAGCATGTCTTCTGGCTTACACAGAGCCTGGATCACTTGTGTGGACGCAGGTAGAAAGTAGGTGAGATTTGGATTGAACTAGGTCTTGGGTTTTTCCAGTAATGTAGTATAGAGACAGGGAAAGTGTAGGGGAATTTTAAAAAAGAGATTGTAGGATTGGGCTATGGAATCTAGGTGAACTAAGAGACAAAACAGGAACATACAGAGTCATGGAAAAGTAGTAGGATCAATGGACGAGAAGTGCAAATGAGAATTATTGGTGTTTGAATTCTAGAAGAAGTAAACTAATTTTTTACAAGATGGTAGTGCTTGAAACTGATGTTATTGGTAATGACATGGAACGAGTAACTGAGGTACAGTGAGGAACATGACCGTTAAAAGAAACGAGGTCAAGGAACTGAGACAATGAATATTGGAAATACCATCTGTCAGGCCGTTAACAGGAGAGTGTTGGAAAAACTGTGAGTCAGGAGTTAAAATCTTCAGGGAATAATGGAAGCAACCAGGTGGTAGATGGCTGACACAAGAGGAATAGTGTGTGGCATGGTCTGATGACATGGGACATTATGGGGAGGGAAAACCAGTCTGACACCAGCAAGGGCACCTAAGCCCCGCCGGGCTCCGTGCTGCCAAAGCTGCCTTCACAGAGCAGACAGTATCCTTCAGGGTGTGAGCATCCATGACGTAATTCAAGCGACAGTCTCCTTTCCTTGCCCCAGAGTAGGTAAAGTGGCAGGGGATTTATTTTAAAGATCACAGTGGCAGGCTGAGTGGCAGGTAAAATGATAGTGAAAAAATAAGCTCAGGGGAAACAAAAATTGGGCAAGAGACCTGATTGGTAAGTGAGAAATTTCAACAAATTTCTTCTGGATGAAAAGAGAACGTAAGTATTTTATGAAGAAACAGGGTAAAACAAAGCATCCTCAAATAGACAGAAGGAAATAGCCATTAAGGACAAAATCAATGGCCCAAGACACCCCAGGGAGACTCCAGGACCAGGCCACAGCTGGCAGGTACAAAGAAGGGCAGGGGTGAGAAAGAAAGTCCTGAATCGAAAGGCTCAGGATGAAGTGAGCCGCTCACCTTCTCTTCTCGCCTTATTACTGAGAAATGGTCTTAGGAAGCCCAGCATTTCCCTTCAGGTCAAACACTACAGGACTCTTCTCTAAAGACATCGAACTTACTTCCAGGGGCCAAGTGGGAGTCTCAGAGTTGGTAAAACCCTTGGGAGCAAAGCCTTCCATTCATACGACTGGGGAATGATCCACAGGCTAATCAGAAATCAGCAGGCCTGCAGCTGGGCCCTGACAACACGGCAGAGCTCTCAGCACCCCATTCCTGTGAGAGACCCAGGCAGGAAAACAGACACACCCGATCTGAGAAGGAAGCCGTGGAAGCTCTGGAGAAAAGTCAACAGCATTCGCTATCATTAAACGAGATCCAACAATCATCAGAAAGAAGACAAACGCCTGTGCACGAAATGACAAAAATACAACTGGACAAATCACTGTGAAAGAAACCGGTAGTTCAGTAAAGAAATGTTTTAAAACTCCCAAACTTTTAATTCATATCCTCAGTTTTTGAGATGTTGTATGTATGGATATGGATAAAATACAAGAGCTGGATGCTGTTAAAAGGAACTATGAAACTAATGGGATAAAATTAATAGAGTAGATGAAAGATAAAGTCGAAGGAATTTCCCAAAACATAAAGCAAAGAGATGGAAAGCTGAGAGAAAAGATAAAAGGCCTCAAAGATCAATTTGGAAAGTCAATTGACTAATAGAAGTTCCACAGAAAGAAAATAGGAAAAAGGGATGAAACACATAATCTAAAAAACACTCTTTTTTTTTTATTTTAAACCAAGAACATGTATTGGTACATTCTACATATAATGGTCACATTCATTACATTTATTCTGTACCTATACATGATGCATCTTGGTTCTCCCCCTCTCCCGCCCCTCCCCTCTGCTCCCTCCCTCCCTATTTACAGCAGGTTCATTCATCATTTTCCGTATTTCCCCTTTCCCCTCTCTTTCCCCTGTTGCCTTTCTGCTTTTCCCCTTCTTTCTTTCTAGTACTCCTCTCCTCTGCACACCATCCTCCTTTTATATAATATCTATTACACCTCTTTGTCCTTATTTACACTTATGGTCTCTCATATCAGAGAAACAATTCGATGTGTGCTCATGAGTGTCCGATTTATTTCACTTAAGAGTATGTTCTCAAG